>CABHPP010020522.1:21653-43837 GCA_902168425.1 Peromyscus attwateri | reverse complement strand
ACACACACACACACACACACACACACACACACACACACACACACACACACGCTTCACATAAGAATCATTGTCTTTACAGAACTTGTAATTGGAGTGCCTCAACTTAAATGGTGGTTTCTGTAGACTATTCACCTCTTGAACATGCAGCAACCCTGAGACAGGGAATTTCACATTTGTGAACCTAGGATAAAAGAAAAGCTTATTCTTTCCCCCAAATAGCATCTATAGTCTGACTAATACACTGCTATTAATCCAATATACAAACTTGTTTCTTTCTTGTTATTGAAAACGCCTCTCAAATTTAATTAAAGTCAATAAAGAAATTAAAAGCTTAATGAGAGCAAGAATCCTCTGAGTGAGCTCACGCTGTTATCAGCCTGTGATGTTGTAAAAGATAGGATTATGATTTTATTGTCTGGATAAGCAGGAGAAAGGATAAAAAGAAGAGCTGTGAAATACCTCCTGGTGAGAGGAATCTCAGAGTGGAAAACTGTTGCTTTAATCAAGTCAACAGAGAAATTAAGTACAAAAGAAGGGCTTGCAGCACAGCCACCCATTGTTTGTTTAAAACAAAGAGGAAAAACAATGTAAAAGACACTTAAATAATATTGCTGTTTTGTGGGACACTGGGTTGAAATCCAGGGATAAAATCTGCTTTCTCTTTTCAGAGTCTATGAGTCATTAGAACTCAGGTGGAACTGATCATAGGTAGCATTTGATTTGATTTCAATTCAAAATATTCAGCATTGTCTCATCTATATATAGTTCATTGCAAACTTCAAAACACGATATTCCTCAAGCAGGTGCTGAAAATTTAGGCAATAGCGAGTAAGAGAGTGATCTTGTGGGTGCAAAAGTATCTATGTCAGTCTTTTACACCTTCCACAGAGATGAAGAGCCCATGAACACCCACAGTCCATGTCCTCCTTACTTCCTCCAGGACACTGTGCCAACACTGTATGTTCTTATTCCGGATCACTAAAACAAGTTGTTGGCCTCATTTGTCATCTTCCACATTTGCACGACATTGCATTAGAAGAATGTCATTCATTTAGCCCCATCTTTTACCCATCCATTGTTGATATGTTCCTTCTGTGGAAGGAAGCATGGTGGTCTCAATCTGTACACCAATTTTCTCTTTGTCATATTGTAAAGAAAGCCTGGTTTGAAGAAACTGTCTTGTTTCAACATAGCGTCTTGATTCTCTTTCTCTCATCACCAGCCCTAGTGGTGAAATTGGTGTCCTCTTTATGCCTCATCAGTTCCAGACACTCCTCTCTTCTTGAAGTATTCTAATGTTAACAGAACCACATTCTAGTTCTCCTCGTCTTTATTATGCAACCTCAAATTATCCCATACCATTTCTAAAATTTATCCTTGTCTTACTGTGCTGTAGGATGGTCTGTATGTCAAATTACTCTGATTGGTCAATAAATAAAACACTGATTGGCCAGTGGCTAGGCAGGAAGTATAGGCGGGACTAACAGAGGAGAAAAGAAACAGGAAGGTGGAAGGAGACACAGCCAGCCGCTGCCAGGACAAGCAGCATGTAAAGATGCCAGTAAGCCACGAGCCATGTGGCAAGGTATAGATTTATAGAAGTGGATTAATTTAAGATATAAGGACAGTTAGCAAGAAGCCTGCCACGGCCATACAGTTTGTAAGCAATATAAGTCTCTGTGTTTACTTGGTTGGGTCTGAGCGGCTGTGGGACTGGCAGGTGAGAGAGATTTGTCCTGACTGTGGGCCAGGCAGGAAAACTCTAGCTACAAAACTGCCTCTTTCTTCTGGACTAAGGCACTCTTAAATGTTATAGAATATTATTTTAAGGTGTGTTACTTTTGTTTTGTGTTACATTTGTCTAACTCTGTGAGACTTTGTTACTGTGTCTGTCTAAAACACTTGATGGTCTAAAAAAGAACTGAATGGCCAATGGCAAGGCAGGAGAAAGGATAGGTGGGCAGGCAAGCAGAGAGGATAAATAGAAGAAGAAATCTGGGAGAAGGGAGGAGAGAAGTAGCCAGAGAAGGAAGTGGACTCTAAGAGCCAGCCACCCGGCTACACAGCAAGCCACAGAGTAAGAGTAAGATTTACAGAAGTAAGAGAATGGGAAATGCCCAGAAGCAAAAGGTAGATGGGATAATTTAAAGTTAAGAAAAGCTGGCTAGAAACTAAGCCAAGTTAAGGCCGGGCACTCTTAATTAAGAGTAAGCCTCCGTGTGAGTGTGATTTATTTGGGAACTGGGTGGCAGGCCCCCTAAAAAGACCAAAGACCAACCAACAACACTAAGATCTTGGTGTCATCAAATTATATGGAGATAACTCTAATGTAGCCTTCCCAGTACTTTGAAGTCCTCTCCTCTAACAGACATGTTAGCCATCCTATCTCAGCCACAGTCTTCTTGGTCATGCACATAAAGTAACTCTACCACATGGCAACCATTCTGCTTTCTTTTTACTTGCTCTCTTTCTATGTCAACATCTTTAGTTCCTCAACTGTTTGCAATTCTTTCCAAATTCAGAACCCTTAAACATTTTTTCTTACCTTAAGTGTGCCGTGGTCCAGTTATTTTTTTTTTCTGTGTTTTATTTTGTTTTGCTTTGTTTTGAGACAAAGCCTTGCTGTGTAACCCTGCCATGACATCTTTTTTTCATTGTCTATTTAGTAAGTGATATTAAGGTAGCAACTGGCACCTGGTGAGTTTGTTTATCACATTTTTTTTTAGCAAAAGAAAAAGTCTACAATTAATTTCCAAGATGAGGTTAAATCTGTATTCTTTTCAAACACTCAACTCATTGGCCATTTCCATTGTAAGGCCTTTCCACTTACTATTCCATTTGCCTAGAATGCTAGACGTCTGTATTTTTGCATAACGGACAACAGGTTAACATTCATCTCTCATGCACTTTCTCCCTAAGAAGGTGTCTGTGACTACTATAGCCCACAGAACTATTATTACTTTCTCACTAACTACTCTATCTCAACATCCTGTTTTTGTTTTCTTTTTTTTACAACAAAGTGTCCATAAATTTCTCATTCATTTATTTACACTTACATTGATTAACTCCCCAGTGGAATATATGTTCAATCAACACAGAATATATTCATTTTGACTTCCTACCATCTAACTCAGAGACTTCACAAAGAATGTGATTGATAAATATTTCTAAATGCAAGAATGAACATTTTTGTTTATCTTGATTCAAAAGGGAAGGAATCAATTTAGAAACTTCTGAATTTTGTCAGAATGTTTATATTCAATAAAGAAAGAAATATATAACTTTCATCTACTATAGTGTTTTATATAGATAGATAGATATATACAAATGTATAAATATGTGTGTGTTCACAATTTCTCTTTGAAAAAAATAAATTAAGTTGTGCAATTTTAGCAATCTTACAAGTAACAAAATTCTTTCATATATACATATACAAGCTAGAATTAGAAAATAATTTACTCTGGCTCATATTCAGAGGTATCTGAGAAGCATGGATTTCAAATCCTGATATGTTGTGTTCAAAGGCATTTTGTGATTAATTTCTTGTGCATTTTATCTTCATGTCATTGTAGTTGGTTGATTTTAGGATATAAATTCCAAGAAAGAACTTCATATTTGAAGTTGTTCAATGACAGCTCAAGTACCAGCCCCTCAATAATGACATAATCCACAAGAGAGTCTGTTGGCCTCAACTTTTCGTTTTGTTTTTTGTTTGTTTGTTTATAAAATGCAGCTGAATAGCAACTCCTAGGTTTACCGTGGGCATGCACAAAAATACTGCCAAGATAACAATCTACATCAATTGCTAGGTGATCTTTCTTAATTGTTACTAAATGCATGCTACATGTCTATGAACCAAGCAATTTGTCACTAATGAGGTCAGTAGATCCCTGGAAGTTATATTCTAGTGAGAAAGATGAATGATAGAGATATGTAAACAATTGGTAACATTTTATGAAATCTAAAAGTTGTTATCTTGAGATAGATGGTGCTTACAGAAGCTGTGCATTCTTATTTGGTAGGAAACTCAGGGAACCTTTTGGGGTTCAGTATTCCCTTCTCTTCTTTTCCTTTCATTCCTTTTCACTTTTCCATCAGTTAAGAAGCGTTGTTACCATTCATTGTTCACGAAGAAGCACTTCAATCTATTGCCATGAATCTACATCTCAGTGACAATAAATAGCAAAAGAGGACTCCAGCATAGTATCAGATTTGTTGCATATATATAAGGCAATATATATCTCTTTTAGCTCTTTGTATCTTACAACTCATGTTGATGACACAATGTCATACAAAATTATGCATCCTAGAGTTTCTTTTGCTGTGATGAAGAACCATGACCAAAAAGCAAGCTGGGCGAGGAAAGGGTTTATTCACCTAACACTTCTACGGCACTGTTGATCACTGAAAGAAGTCAGGACAAGAACTCAAATACGGCAGGGACCTGGAGGCAGCATCTGATTCAGAGGCCATGGAGAAGTGCTGCTTACTGGCTTGTGTTCCAATGACTTGCTCAACCTGTTTTCTAATAAAACCCAAGACCACCAGCTCAGGGATGGCACCACCCACAATGGGTGGTCCTCTCCCATCAACCACTAGTTAAGAAAATGCCTTATAGCTGGATCTTATGGAGGCGTTTTCTCAGTTAAGGTTCCTTTCTTTCAGATAACTTTAGTTTGTGTGTCAAGTTGACAAAGGCTGGCCAATACATCATGTTTTAATCATTTATACCCAAGTTTCATTTGGGATGAATGGAAGAATTGTACCATCAAAAAGAGAAATGTCAAGAAAAAAAATTCTCCTTAAAGATCAGGTGCCCAGTTCAAATTAAACTGTGAGAAATATTTTGCACTAAATTGAACATTGAATAAGAAAACCTATGTGATTATTGGGAGAAGTAGAGGTAAAGGGAAGTGACTGAAATCCTCATGACTGAAGCAGTGGAGTGAAGAGACCTGCTTTGGTCACCTTTGAGGGTTGTCGTTCAGAAATAGCAGACAGAATGAAAGGAAGGCACTATCCAAGCAAGAGGTGGTCAGTGCTTCCTCTAGCTAAAGATGTCAAAGTGATTCTGGAAACTGAGGTAGTGGTTGTGGAGGAGGGTTTGGTGGGAAAGAGAATTTGTCCCAGGGGGATTGGTGACATGTGCTGGTGGTGGATCTGGCATCTGTGGGGATGGCTGAACTGAATTTGGTAATTATGGAAGCAACTTTGGAAGTGCTAGAAGTTATATAAATTTTGATGATGACAACAATTTTTAATTTGGGACCCCAAAGTGAAGGTAGAAACTTCAGCCGCTGTGGAGACCAGTACTTTGTCCAAGATGGCTATGGCAGTTTGAGCAGCAGCAGAGACTCTGACCATGAAAAGAGGTTTGAGCTACCGGAAGGAAACACAGCTGAGCAGAGACAAGCGGGCTGTGGTGACAGCAGAGCCATAAACTCGGGTAAGTCCAGTACAGGCTAGGCTTTAATGCTGTGAAGAGCAACTTTTAGACAGTACACACATGTATGGGGAAAAAAAAAAAAAAACCGAGGACTGCATTTGAAGATTGTTGCATAAAGATTTTTTTATTCTGTAGAAATAATAAAGTTTCCCAACAAATTGTTTAATATAGAGCCTGTTTTACATAACTTGTGCTGTTGAAAGATAAATTCCTCACCAATAAACAGAATGAATGAAACTTTCCTTAATCAGAAAAGTTTGAATTAGTTCATATGCTTACCACAAGAATGTCTTCATTGGGTAATATCCCCAAAGCTGAGCTCCCTAGAGAATAAGAAAAAAAAGAGAGACAATGAACATTCTATCACTTACTGATTTTCAATTTTCAATTCTTTTTCCCTCTGAATAAATATATTTTTGTTAATAAAAAGTATTACCATTAGTCTCTAAATAGTCAAAATACTTGTATAATGTACACAATAGTACAATACAATACACATAGTGTAACACAAACGACCTGTCTCAAAAATTTTAAAAGGGGTGGGAGACTATCTCCTAGGCAGAGGGCAAATCTGGGGATTCTCAACTTTCAACCCTAATGAAAAGTCTTCAGTTTTATTAGTCTCAGTTTCTTCATTTATAAAATCAGGGAAATTGATTCAGTGGCACTAAATTTTTTCTGTGTTTAAGGCAAAGAAAATGTGATTTTTTGCCACTTTAAAAATAAATTATGCTATTTCCCCCCATGTCAACTAAACACATAATCACAAAGTGTCAAGTTATGTCTGGTGTAGTTTGTCTCTACATTAGAATTTGATGCTATTAAGCAATTTGCAAGTGTTTAATTTCAATCTGGAAAAGAATATATTTTCCTTACATTTCACCATTCTTAGCACAGGCAACTGAGGATAGAACAGAAAAAGGAAGACTAATTTGTCCCACCGAGATTTCAATGTCTCCAGAAGAACCATGTGCTTGTAGAAAATATTTCTCCACAATTAGTTTTTTTTTTCATCATTACTGCTTTTCCAGTGCCCCACTTTAATTTTAGACTATAAAATTACAATCGAAAAAGTAAAAGATTTCCCAAATCAGAGGGCTGCTGTGAGTCACTTTTGAAAAAGAAAAGAAAATCAAATGAATGACAGCCAGCGTTAGGCTCCAGAATGGAAATCACAAGCACTCTGATGCGTATTTACAGTATGTGGTCCAAGGAGCCTGCTGCACGAGTCCATTAACACTGCACATCCCACTGAAATTATGAGAACGTTACTAATATCAAAGAGTTTTACAGAAAGGTGCCCAAACCAAATCCTCCAAATATTCCCTTGATAAATAAAAGGTTCTATAAGACTCAATATTTATACTGTAGTCTTACGAAAACTTTAAGACATGCAGATATATTTCATGTTCGAAGTAGTGAAATGTCTGGCGTGAAAATGAATGAGCAGAGCAACTGAAAACTCCATTAAATAGATCTGATTTTAAATTCCATCACCAATAGAAAATTACTCCAGCTCTCCCGAAGTAATAAAGTCCAGAGCTCAATGCAGACTGGGGCAGCTGAAAGTTATAGGAAGCTTGATTTCATTTCAATATAAGAGTTCAAGCATGCTGAAATACTTTCCAGGGACTAAAGTCATTCAAACAGAGGCTAGCTGGTCCCTATTAGACACTATTAGGCCTGTGTGTCTCCACCACCCCTTTTTTATGGCGTGCTGGAGAATTGAACCTGTATCCTCTGGTATCCTCTAGAGCAGTAGTCTCTCCATTGAGGTACAACCCCTAGTTACAACATTTTAGAAAAGGCTACTGGTTTAAAGGGTCACTACAATTGCTTTCTAGACCTAAAATTCATGTTTCCATGACCTTTGTCTGAAACACAAAACAAGTCTGTGTTAAATATCCAGCATCGAGCCTCTTTTCCTTCCCACTTTCTCCATTACTCCTGAGGATCTCTTAGGCTGGGAGTCATTCTGATAGTCCTCATCCCCAAAACTGGATTAGTGGATGTTTCCACAGCACCTGCATACAAGGTTTCATGCACTGATATTTACAATGAATTATTAATTGTTAGTTCCTATTATAATTAAAGTATATTACAAAATTAGTTCCATGTAAGCATAAGTTCTAGCATATTCCTATAATTCTTTAAAAGGACTTTGGAGATAAACATGCAAATGCTCCATAATTTAGAGTTAAAGCTAAATTATTTACATAATGACATCATTGAGATGTCAGAGTATTGAACATTCTGTGAGTTATTGAAATTAATAAGGAGATAAGTGGTTATAACATTCCTCAACATTATTTTAACCTCAGACACTGTTTCACATGGAATATTTTAGAAAGCTAAAGATTCCCCCCAATTACTCTCCTAAAAACACTATATTATTGAAGGTCAATGCCTGCTAGGAGAGGAAAAGTCAGGTTTTTATTAAAAGGTGCCATCCCTGGTAAGTTGACTATGCTCCAGATGTTTTTTTTTTCCTTGATTTTATTTACATAAAAGTATATATTCGGGCCGGGCGTTGGTGGCGTACGCCTTTAATCCCAGCACTTGGGAGGCAGAGCCAGGCGGATCTTTGTGAGTTCGAGGCCAGCCTGGTCTACAGAGTGAGATCCAGGAAAGGCACAAAGCTACACAGAGAAACCCTGTCTCGAAAAACCAAAAAAAAAAAAAAAAGAAAAGAAAAAAAAAAAAAGTATGTATTCTTGAAATTTCTTAACAGTTAATATTGATTAATTTATGAGTGCGTCAGTCTGAACTATAGGCTTAGTTTAGGTTTACTTGGAAAGCTATACTAACTGCACTGAGATTGTCAGTGTTCTTCTTCCCAATTTAATAATCAAATTTATTACATTTTTAAATTTTTTTTTCATTATCTCTCAAATGTTCTTCTGTATCAGTATTCAGAGTGGCTTTGCTCCTTCTAGAATGTTCTTTTTCCAATTCACTATTATTCTTCTCCTCAGGTACCATCCATCCTTGGGCTAAACATTGCTTTGTTTTGAGAGTGATCTTGTGTCTTACGAAATGTTGAGACGCATCCTTAAGGTCTACTGACTAGATGACAATAGTCTCGTGAGATATCTTATACCCAATGCTCTCCCAAAATACTGTGAATCACATGCTTTTTCCATGGGGGACGGGGTACTAGCAAGAAGTTTTGAAACCTTGGAGAAGTGAAACATTGTAGGATGTCCTTAAATGGATAATGACCTGCGCCTCTGCCCCGACAATTCCTCTGTTTCCTGGTTTGTGGTGTGAGCTGTTTTACTACATGGTTCTCATTTACCATGTTGTGCTACTTCACCAAAGACCCTAAAGTAACAGAGTCACTATGTCCTGCATTGGAGCTTCCAAAATTGTTATCCAAAAGAATGGTTAACTTTATACATTAAGTATATCAAGTATTTTGTTACAGTATTAGAAAGCTCAGATATTTACAAGCCTCTAACCCTTTATGATATCCCAAAGTCTTTCTCTATGCTGCCAATCACCTTCAGTGATCCAACATCATTTCCTTTAAGAACCACTAAACATTCTCACATTTAGTTGTCTTTCTTAAATCCTTCTTAGACTAACTACATTCTAAGATATGAGAGTGGGTTTTCTTTTTCATTTCTAGACATAAAACAAAGGGCTTTATACATGCCAGAAAAGCACTTTGCCACTGACTTACATCTGAATGGCTTATTTATTGGTGTAAATATATCCTTTTAATGGTTCCATTCACATCTCAGACATGTTTCTTATAAAGGATTTCTGTAGTAAGTCTTGACATTCATTTCTAAAGTTTTATCATCTTATCAAGCCCTTTTACTTCTACCACAAATAAATATTTTCTATTAAAAAAGCCTTCATTTTTTTAATAGAACAATGAAACTTTCTTTATTCATAAACAAAAATGAAGTTCTAACATTTTCAAGGAAGTGGATGTTAGGATTCTGCCACACCAGCTGCACGACCGCACATGCACAGTTCAGTAGCTAAGCAAGGGGTCTTACGTCCTGTGTCATCAGTGTGCTGCATGATGGTGCAAATTCGAGCAGCATGGTCACACAATCAGCGCATGCATGGCAGAGCTCCGTAAGCCCACCTGCGCATGTGCAGGGGAATCCTTAAAAAGCTAGACACAGTCTCCTCCCCTCTCTTCTCTCTGCTCTCTCCTCCCCCCACTATTTCTCTCTCTCTTTCTGCATGTGTGTTTCCCCAAGGCCTGGTTACTCTCTTCCGTTCCCCCCTCCAATAAAGCTCTGATACTGGGTTTTGTCGTGTCTCACGACCTTTTCACCCGGTAACAGCGCAGCTATTATTTTTAAAACAACAGTGGATGCGACTGAGAATAGTCATATTAAATTAATTGTATAAGTATCAGAAAGATAAATACTGTCATGTTTTCTCTCATTTGTCGATTTTGGATTACATAAAATTTGTGAGGGGCCCAAAACAGCTTGACCACACAGCTGCCATGACAGGCTTAGGGGCCCAGACACAGTTGCTGTGACAGGCTTACTGACAGGCAGCACCCAGATCCAGGAGAAGCCATAAGCTAAGACCACCCAGGGATCCACCCAGGAATGGGCCAGCATCTAAGAGGAAGTACCTGACATCCCAAACATTCCAACCATTAGATAAGATTAGATAAGATCTTCAGATGTCCCTGAGCCTAGCCCACATCTATTTTTCATTTTGTTTTTTGTTTTTTGTTTTTTTTGTTGTTGTTGTTGTTTTGTTTTTCATTGTGGTATATTTTTATTTAAAATTTTTTAATAATTTTTTATTTAAATTTTTTCTTTCCTTTTACATACCAACCCCTGTACCCCTTCCCTGCCATTCTCTTGCTCCTCTTGAACCTCTCCTCATCCCACCTCTATCTCCCTCCTCATAGAAGATAAGACCTCCCTTGGGTAGTCAACACAGGCTAGCATACTAAGTTGGGGCTGGACCTAGTGCCCCCCCACCCCTCTGCATCAAGGCTGAGTAAGGAATGGACTCTAAAAAGCCAGTTCCTGTACCTGGGGTTTTCCCTGGCTGCAGATTTCTCCCCATCCCCTTAATGGTACTTTCTGTCAAGAAATCTCTTTCATTGCTATCCCTCCCCATCTCTCCCTCAACTCGGTCATCTCAAGCCCTCATGTTCCCACCTTCCATCCCCTCCCCTCTATTCTTCATTCCCAGTGTGCCCAGGAAATCTTAACACTTTCCTCTTCCGGGGCAATCCATGTGTGTCCCCCTTAATATCCTCTTTACCTAGCTTCTCTGGGGTTGTGGTTGTGGATTGCAGCCTGGTTATCCTTTGCTTTGCGTCTAATATTCACTTATGAGTAAGTACATACCATGTTTCTCTTTCTGGGTCTGGGTTACCTCATTCAAGATTTTTTCAAAAAGGCAGCCTACAGAATGAGAAAAGATCTTTACCAACCCCACATCTGACAGAGGGCTGATCTCCAAAACATAGAAAAAACTCAAGAAATTAGACAGCAAAATATTAAATAATCCAATTTTTAAAAAAGGGGCTACAGAGGTTTCTCAACAGAAGAATCTCAAATGGCCAAAAGACTTTTAAGGAAATGTTCAACATCCTTAGCCATCAGGAAAATGCAAATCAAAAGGACTCTGAGATACCATCTTACTACACCTGTCAGAATGGCTAAGATCAAAAACACTGATTACAGCTTAGGTTGAAGAGGATGTAGAGAAAGGGGAACACTTCTTCACTGCTGATAGGAATGCAATCTTGTACAGCCACTCTGGAAATCAGTATGGTGGTATCTTAGACAATTTGGAATCAACCAACCTCAAGACCCAGAAATACCACTCTTGGGCATTTACCCAAAAGATGTTCAACCACACCACTATGTTCATAGCAGCATTATTCATAATGGCCAGAACCTGGAAACCACTTAGATGCCCTTCAGCCAAAAAATGGATAAATAAAATGTTGTACATTCACACAATCGAGTATTATGCACCAGTAAAAAACAATGTCATCATGAAATTTGTAGGCAAATGGATGAAACTGGAAACCCTTCATTCCTTTGGGATTTATGTTTTCATATCTTAATCCTTTCATAAATATCACCCTTTCCTCTACTTAAGAAAATTGGAACTCTCCTACTAAAATAAGTTAAATTACTACTTCTGTAAGTTCTGCTCCCACATTTACATAATATATGAAAACCACAACTCTCTCTCTCTCTCTCTCTCTCTCTCTCTCTCTCTCTCTCTCTCTCACACACACACACACACACACACACACACACACACACACACACAAACACACAACCCTAGGAATTATTTTCTTTCTCATTTATCTACAGAACTCACTCTTAGTCTTGAAACCATTTCAAAATCTTACTTTGTAAGAACAATTACACATGAACTAATATTTCTTTTACCAGTTGTTAAAGACTAAAACACAATGCACTGTGATGTAAGGACAGGCTCATTTCTGCCCAACTTTGCCACACTACACTTGCTCATAGCAAAGCTCATCTGATGCATGACAACCACTCATAAAGCCCTCAGGCATAGTTTTTCAATTTGGCATTTTCACTCCCAGAAGAGCCTAGTTTCATCTACACACTTGAAGATTTTACTGGGTCTCTTTCTCCGCCAACTCATTTATAAGCCCATTAGATGGTACCAGTCCCTAGTGGACTCAGCTAAGTGAAAGCCTGTAAAAAGCAAGAAGCATTATATCTAAAATGGAAGTAAGGTCACTGGCTTGCACATTTGCATTGAATAGCTACCACAAACTCCAGGACAGTAGTCTCCAACAGAACTTTCCTTAAGGATAGAAGTGTTCAATATTTACATCCTTCAATATGACAGTCATATGGGACTCAGAGCTCAATATCAGTAAGGTTATTGATGAACTGAATTTTGAATTTTCTCTAAATACAAATCATTACATGCAGTTATGGCATACTGACTGGAGACATATATACAAACAGTGTTCCTGATGCTTATGAAATAATATCAAGAGATGCTTGTCAAACACTTTCATCTCAAGTTTCAAAGACAAAGACATAAATGTTAAACTATATTCAACTTCTTTTTCTTCTTAAATATTTATTTATTTATTTATTTATTTATTTACTTACTTACTTACTTACTTACTTACTTACTTACTTACTTAATGTGTATGAGTTACCTGTCTTCAGGGACACCAGAATTGGGAATCAGATCCCATTATAGATGGCTGTGAGCATGTGGTTGCTGGGAATTGAACCCAGGTCCTCTAGAAGAGCAGCCAGTGCTCTTAACTGCTGAACCATCCCTCCAGACCTATTTTCAACCTCTTAACTTTTGTCATGAACCCGAAATTAAAGACTGAAAATCGGGACTAGGAATCTCCAAAGATATTAAACAATGCTGTTACTTGACAGGGGTTAAGAACACAAGCAAAATTCAATTGGATCAAACTAAACTTATTAATATAACATATGCATTTCCACTTAATTGAAATTATCTAGAAAACAAAGAGGAGAGACTAATGCTTAGCAAAACATTGAAGGATAGATGTTTTAAAAATGGAGATTAAAATGGATATACCCATAGATAAGTGTAGTCCTCACCCTTCATCAAGGAAACTTCTTTTCTCAACAGATGGAGACCATTATAGAAAGCCAAAACCAATCAAACACAGAGTTTTAGAGCCCAGTCCCAACTGATATATCTGCAATGCAACTCCTATACATAGGACTCAGGGATCAGTGTGGAAACAGATGTGGAAAGACTGTAAGAGCAAGAGGAACAGGGAGTTTTCTGTGAGATTGTGTTTCCTAGTAATGTTAGAATCCACACATGTATTTTATCACCACCATGATTTCCCAAACATGAGCTGAACCAAGATGACTATCTGTGACTGAGGGGGCCAGCCTCTGGTCACCATCAGGGTACACAGAAAAATCCATGAAGATGGCGAGGGCTAGGCTTTTTCTTTGTGAGGGGTAAATAAGGAAATGCATATGCTTTCGAATGCTTTCATTTTCACTTCATCTTAAAAAAATCTCTCTCTAAAAACCTCTGTCTCCACAAAGATACATTCCACATTCAAGACATTCTCCATACAGTCACAGTCACCACACAGCAACACACTTCTTTGCAGTTATCTCTTTTCTGTACAGCTTCATTTTCTCTTCTTTACAGTACTCTACATCTCTCTTCTCTACACATTTCTTGTCTCTACTCTGCTACATTCCTTCACATAGTATTACATCATTTATTCACTCTTTACTCACTCATTCTCTCATTCATTCACTCTCTCATATACTCCTTCTGCACACTCACACACACTCACACTCTACAGCTCTTTTCACAGCAGCTCCCTCATCTTCAAACACACACTCTCTCACACCTCTTCTTCTACATCATTCATTCACTCTTCTCACTCATTCACTCTCTCACCTTATTCTCTCTTCTTCATATTTGGCTACATCTCTCTTACAGCACACACACACACTCACTCATACACTCTCTCATCCCCCCTTCTCTCATAGCCAAACTCTGCACAATTATATGTTACATTTTCAGGGGCTGACCCATTCTCTAAACACAGGGTAAGTCATACAGTTTTTCTCAGGCTAGGAAGGTTGCACTTACTGGCCAGTGAGTAATGCTTGGATTTTGTCAAATGCCTTTTCTGCATCTAGTGAGATGATCATGTGAGTAATGCTTGGCCAAGCACATAACCGAAGTTTGTGAGGGTTCTCAGACAGAAAGTAAACAGTTGGCTGTAACATAAACTGAGGCTGGGACTATGTGCAAAAAGTCAATTACTGCAGCGAGTTCTGTCTACCAAAGTTGCTTCAGTTCTGACCTTGATTTAGCAAAAAAACCCTGGGAACTTACATTTGTATATTCTTTGTAGGGGCAGTTAGCCTGTTTTTAATTTGCTCTAATGTCTTATCTAAATGTGTAAACGGCTGTCTTTGTAACTGAGAATGCTGTTACTTTCCTGTATTAGTTCTAATCATCAGAATTATACAGCTTAAACAGAAATCATCTTCCTGATCATCCACAGATGTATCTATGTGCCCAAAGATGGAGTATTTTCTCAAGATAAACACACAAGCCATGGGGAAAATGCCCATAGCTATTATTAGGGAAGAAATGAAGTGTCACATAAGAAAAATTACAGACAGAAACAACAGTCATTTATAGTCAGTGACTCCACAGCCTTGCCAAGTGGGGCTTCCCATCAGGTGGGTCTAGTGGGTCTACTTGTTCAATACTAGTTGTCACCTGCTGTATACTTTCATGGCCTCCTGCAGATGACAATAATAGATATGTCGCCTGGAATGGATGGGGGAAAACTCATGAGGCTTCAACCATACACAAAGAACCATGGATAATTAAGGAATGTTGACAGCAAGAGAACTAGTCTTCCCCAGGGAAGAGCACACCAATTGACTATCCAAAACCAAATGGCCAGCCCCGACACATGCATATCAGTAACATTATAAAGACTGAAAAGGGTGCCTTTATGAATTCATGTACATATAAGTATGCATAAACAAGTTATGAAAAAAGAGGTCACAAACTTGAAAGAGATCAAGAAAAGGAATAAGGGGAGGAGGTTGGATGAAGGTAAGGGAAGGGGAAAATGATGTAATTATGTTATAACCTCAAAAATGAAAAAAAAGATATGAATGGAAAGACTAACCGATAAAGGCCCAGTACGTTCCACAAGGTGAGTAACAAGTACTCGTCAACATCCAACATAGAAAGGATGACACAAACTCCTGTACATGAAACATGAAAGATGGCGCCACCAAACACTTATCACAACAAATCGGGAACTTCAATATCCTTGTGGGATACAAAACAAACATAGAAACGGCCACCAGTAAATTCCGTAAATGTCAGTGACAAACTGTATGTAAAGATTTAAAGAAAATCAAATTTACAATTACTTCCACGTCTGTACAAATATATAACTAAAATAGAAGTCCCATTTAGAGATTATCTAAATTGATATTGTTAAATATATGTAAAAACTTCAATATTAGGCCTCTGAAAATCCCTGTGGCATTGTTAATAAAAATATGAAAACCTAAATCAGCCAGGCGGTGGTGGCACAAACCTTTAATCCCAGCACTTGGGAGGCAGAGCCAGGCGGATCTCTGTGAGTTCGTAGGCCAGCCTGGTCTACAGAGTGAGATCCAGGACAGGCATCAAAACTACACAGAGAAGCCCTGTCTTGGAAAAAAAACAAAAACAAAAACAAACAAACAAACAAAAAACCCTAAATCAGAAATTTGTATGACTCTCCAAATAAACAAAAATAATTTTAAATAAAAGAACAAAAATAGCAGACATCCCATTAAGTGATTTTAAAATATGAAATACATTTATAATGACAACAGCATAATACCATAGTAAAAACAGATATTTAGGTCAGCATACTATAATGAAGGAATCCAAAATAAAAAATGAAGCTCTTCTAATTAGATTTAAGGATATTATTACCACATTTCTAGAAAATTTTTTGAACAGAACTTGTGTAATCGTAGAATAGGATGACATTTCTAAGTTCTGAAAGAAAATAATTGTAAACAAAATTTACTATACAAAGCAAGGTCATTCTTCACATGTAAAGTAAAAATAAAGACTTTCAAAGTCGAGCAAAAAAGTAAATAAAGTAAAACCACCAGTCTAACCTTACAAAAAGATAATTAAAAGAACTCTTAAATCAGAATGAAAGGTTAAAAATAATCACCATCATGAAGATACATAAAAGCCAAATCACACTAGATGAATGAATATGTAAAAGAAAAAGTAGAATGTACATCATTAATAGGTTAACAATCAAATCACAAAGATAAAACAGAGAAGACAAATATAAGCAATATTCAAAACCACTGTAAAAGTATCAATCAAGTCATATAACCCTGAATATAGAGATATAACTCTGTAATTGAAAGATACAGGCTGATCAAATGGATGGCAAAAATTACTCAACAATAAGCTACCTACAAGAAACTCAATTCCTTAGTAAGGAATGCAAAACCTTAACATAAAATGGCAAAAATGGATATTTCAAGAAAAAGAAGCATAAATGAATCAGGAATATTCCATCACATAGACCTATAGAATGTATAACTGTAAATAAAATGTAGTTATTCACAGAACATTCGATCCAGTAGCAATATAATATAAATTTTAAAAGATGTGTGTGTGTGTGTGTGTGTGTGTGTGTGTGTGTGTGTCCACACGCATGCATGTATATGTGTACAGGTACCATAAAAGTGTGTAGAGGTCAGAGGACAACTTCTGAGAAGCAATGCTCTCTTTCTGCTGTACCCTCTTAACCATCTTGCTGGTCACAGAACACAGGTTCATAAAATTAAGTACCTAACGTGAGAGCAGAGCATACATATTAAACTATGAAGTATAAAGCATCTTAATAAATTCACAAAAAGTCAGGATCATCAACTTTACTTTTCTGTTTACAATGAGTAAAACTAGAACTGAAAAACTAAAAAGTTTTTTTTTTCTTCTTTTTTTTTTTTTTTTTTTGGTTTTTCAAGACAGGGTTTCTCTGTGTAGCTTTGCGCCTTTCCTGGAGCTCACTTGGTAGCCCAGGCTGGCCTCGAACTCACAGAGATCCGCCTGCCTCTGCCTCCCGAGTGCTGGGATTAAAGGCGTGCGCCACCAACGCCCGGCTTCTAAAAAGTTTTAGAAATAGAAACCCCCCCCCCAAAATTATTAGAAGCTGAAAAGGCAGAAATATTAAGATGAATGTTTATAGCAATGTAGTCTTAGTTTGCTTTCTTTTGCTATGATAAAACACTGACTAAAACCCAACTGGGAGGAAAAGGGTTAACTCAGATTTTAGATTATAGACCTTCATGAAAGGAAGTCAAGGAACTCAAGAAATTCAAGGCAGGAACCTAGAGGTAAGAGCTGAAATGGAAACCATGGAAGAGGGATGCTTTTGGTTTAGTTTGTTTCTTTACCCAATCCAGGATCACTGCCCCCAGGTAGCACCACACATAATAGTCAGTGCCCTTCCACATTAACCATTAATAGATAAAGAGCCATACAGATATGATCACAGGCCAATCTGATGAAGGCAATTACTCCATTTATGTACCTTGCCTCCAGGCGACTGTAGTTTGTGTCCTATTGACTAAAACTTAGTAGCAGAAGTGCCTATAAAGAAAGGAAGAATATGATAGATCTCAAATGACCTAGTTGTTCATTTCTAGGGCTTAGAAAATAAGAAGAAACCAAACTCAAATGTCTAAACTGAAAGAAATAACAGACATTAGAGTAAAAATAAATGAAATATTGAACAATCAATGCAACCAAATATAGACTGAAACGATAAGATTAAATATTAGACTGATAACAAATAGACACTGCTAAAATAAATAAAATCAAAGAAAAATAAAAATCTCATAACCAATCAACAGAATTACAAAAGATGAGTAGAAGGTTTAGGGGTCCAGCTTAGCAGTAGAGTATCTAACATGCATAAGGTATTGTGTTTGATTCTTGTGACTGAAAATAAATGACTTCTATGTATTAGCATTATGAAAAACTGTCTTATCACAGTTAAACAAATTGAAAGATCTAGAGGAAATGAATAACTTTTCAAATATGAAAAGTTGTGACTGCCAAAATTGAACTGTGGAAACACACACCAAGCAAAAAAGACCTATAACAATGAGATTGAGTCCAAAATAGAACATTGTCCAATGAAGAAAAGCCCCTCCTGAATGGCTGTATGCTGATTTAACAAACTTTTTATTCACTTCATTTTATGTATGTGGGTGTTTTGGTGGCATGTATGTCTGGGCACCACTTATGTTCAGTGCACAAAAAGACCAAAAGAGTGTATTAGATTCACTGGGACTGGAGTAACATACCCTTGTAACCTGACACGTGGGTACTGGGAATTCAACCCAGATGCCCTGGAAGAGCAGCAAATGTTTTTAATACTAAGCCATCTCTTCAGACTTTTTTTTAGCAAACTTATAATGACAATGCTCAAACTTCCAAAAAACAAAAGGGACGGGTTCTGGTTGAAGGAGAGAGAAAGACTTATTCTGTGAGGCCAGCACACTTTGTTACCAAAATAAGACAAAGACTTAACAAATAAATAAGCTATAAACCAACATATGGGTGAACTGATTTAAAAATTCTTGACAACATGGAAGAAACTCAAACATATCATATAAGTTATTTACCATTATTTACCATTGTCATGTAGGTTTCAAGAATCCCAGCAGACTTCAACACAGTCAAGTCAATTCTTAAGGTACATCATATCAACAGATAAAGGGTAAGAATCATATAGCCATCTGAATAGACACAGAAAAAAAATGCCTTATAGAAAACTCAGCATCATTCTATGGTAAGAGGAATAGAGTTCAAGACATTTATTATGCAGAAAGGTGACTAGAGGTAATGATGACACCGTGTACTTTTGGAAATTCAGAGTGAACATTAGGTCCTCTTGTCATAAAACTTGTAACAGTGAGTTAATGTGTTCATTAGTTAGCTAGATGTAGCTATTCTGTAATGTATATGCAGTTCAAAGCATCATGTTTTACAAGATAAAAACATACAATGTTATCAGCCAATTTAAAAGTGACATTACATTTTTTATACATAGGAATAATTGCATGGAAGGTCATAAAATAGTTACTTAGAATCCATAAAGGCCTGTGCTTTCATGAGGATAGTGACCAAATACCAATTTTAGAGATGATCTTTCAGTTTGGCCGAACAACCGCAGAACGAAAGGATGATTGCAGAGGGAATGTTGCACTATACGGAGGCCAGAGAAAGAGAATAAAGATGAAATAAGGAATATGAAGTTGAAAGGAAGAGTACTTTGTAAATCGATTATTTCTCACAGCACATTTACTCATTTTAAGAACATATACCTGGTAACTGCACCATTATGTATCTTAATTTATCTCTCTTATGCAGTGTAATTTCTCCAGCTATAATTTAAAATTTAATTATGTTCCTAATTAGCCATTTCTGCTCAAGGAGTGATATGCCCCCAGAGTGGCAGAATACAATTATTCACTCACCAACTTCATATTGAACATATTACATGTGCTACCAGCACTCCTTGGCTGAAGAAATGACTTCCAGCTGGGGGGATATAAAGACTTCAGTGCAGGGTGCATGGAAATTGACCTTGACAGATGGATAAGAAATAAGCAAAATGACATCTGTGTGTCCCATCAGTGTTATTCTGCAAAATCAGCAGTGGATCCCTGCAAATTGTTCATTATTTAATTCTCCAGGAGGAAGCAACTTCTCTTGAAATGCTGTGTACTTTTATTTATACACTAAGGTCAAATGTTACATGTTAACTTGTAGAATGCTTTATCTGGTAGTTCTTGATTTGCATTACATCCATCATTCTAACACCATTGTATCAATTCCTATACATATTTTGGTTCTATAAATACCAGGTCAATTAAGTTTCACCATCTTAGTTGGTCTCTCTTTAATAAGCTAAATTAAATTTATGGTATAAATTCACTTTAGATTGATATGAGGTTCACACACACACAACTTAATAAAATTACATCGACAGTACATGTAATTTTAAATGAGCAGGAGCAGTTCTGGGAGAGGATATTGGATGGTAAAATGCAAAACTGGTGTATATAAGAAATAACAGTGGATGCTGCTTTAGTTCGGTGAACTTTGATCAGAGTTTTCCCTAGGAGGAAACAAAGAATGCTCTCCCACAGTAAAACTGAGCAATCTACAGTTACAGGCTGAGCAATTCCGTAAACACAATCCTAGGTTGAATTAGAACAGTTAAGCATGTGCTACCATTACTCTTCAACTAAAATATCAGTGAAAGATTTTTTTTTAAAGTTCTTGCATGACTGACAAAGGCATTTTGTTTTGTTTAACCTCTTAAAAAGCTAAGGCAGAAGCATACATAAGCACCATGTCCCTTGTGAGCTGAATAGAAGAATTCTATAAATCGAATATAAAGATTTTTAAAATTTTATCTCTCATTTTCTCTCTTATTACCATTGCTTGCATTAAGAGCTTGTTAATCTTTTTAGAGTTATGCCTCTGCATCAATGATTTTTTTCAGCAAACCAAAATTGATCTTAGTTTATTGTAAGAAGAGACTGAGAAGTGATTTTCTTTAACAGGTTTTATTGTTAGAATAAAGAGTAAGGGTGGATGGTAGAAACCATTGTTCTTAAAAGTTTCCTGTAACAAGATATATGAACCTGTGAAAGTCAAAACCGCTATATTCTTTTCTTTCTTTTCTTTATAATAACCAGATTCAGCTGGTCCTTAACAGTGTGACTCTTCTGAGCTGTTGGGGTTTTGCTATACTGAATCATGCTCCCCCAGAGCCCTGTTTGGTAAGCAGAAGCCACTAATAAAAGCAACCTTAATGGATGATTTGGGTGCTCCTTGCCGTGCACCTGTATCCTCGGCGGCTGTCCCTGAGCAGCTCCAAGCTGGGTAGCCTCTGCTGTGTGCCTTCAGGTGTCATTAACGGATCATTGAGTCAACAGATCATGACAGCTCCTTTGGAAAACTCTAGCTCCACATCCCCACTTTCTGCCCAGGGAGTTACACAGAGGCTTTAACAGCCCGCAGTGTGACTTAAAGAAATTCAAGAGGAAAAAAGGATGTGTTTCAGCTAGGTCCAAATAATAGAGCATCTAAGAGAGTGTACAGACACTTTAAATATGGGCTCCTGGGGAACAAAAGTCTATTTAGAAAAACATTTTAGGGTAGTCTTAAACATAAATGTGTATCCTTAATAAATAAGTTACCTTCAGGAGTCAGTTTTCTTCTAAATGCTTAGAATTTCAAACATCCCTCATCTCATTTTCTGGGATGCAATGCATATACACTAAACTGCTTTGGCCTAAACTCACTTGCTATTATTTTCATCATTTCAGGTGGAGTCTTAGAAACTCTTGCATGAAATGTTGGTGATAAGCTCACTTAGTTGTGGCTAACATTTCTAACAAGGAGAAATTAAACAAAAGATTAAATTATCTGTCATCCTATTGCTTTGTTAACCACCTTCCAGATGTTTGTTTTTTGAACATGGATACATGGGTATACAAAGAGCTTGAGATAGAGAACTTGACTGAATCCTTAGGGAAGGTTAACTGTTTATGCAACACAATCATTTTCTTGTTTAAGAACACTGCTGGCTCCAGTTATTGCTGTTCGTAACAAATGACTATTGACAGCCACGATTTTGTACTTATTGGAGTATGATATTAAAATAACGTCATTATTATTTGTATACCCCAAATAACTTCAACAATACATGCACCATAACCACATTTTATAAATAAGAAAAGGAAAAGTAAGATCATATCTAATCTTATACTTCCTCAAGAGTTCTTTTATGGGCAGGAGTGTGTCTGGATGTATACACAGATTCCTATGTGTGGGTACATTGTTGTGGAGACAGAAGTCAACCTTGGGTCTTTTTCTAGAGCTGCTGCCAGCTTTTTTATTATGAAATATGGTCTCTTACTGTCCTCAACTCACCAGGAAGCCTAAGCTGACTATCTATGAAGCATCAGGGATTCACCTGTCTTTACCTCACTTGTACTGGGAATTCAAGCAAACCTCCATGCCTAGCTTTCTTTCTTTCTTTCTTTCTTTCTTTCTTTCTTTTTTTCTTTCTTTCTTTTTCTTTCTTTCTTTCTTTCTTTCTTTCTTTCTTTCTTTCTTTCTTTCTTTCTTTCTAAGT
>CABHPP010020522.1:10043-21553 GCA_902168425.1 Peromyscus attwateri | reverse complement strand
ATATCACTTCCTGTCTGTCTGTACAGACCTCCAGACCTCCATGGTTAGTGTTGGGATTAAAGGCGTGTGCCACCACACCTGGCTCTGTTGCCAGTGTGGCCTTGAACTCACAGAGATCCATATGGATCTCTGCCTCCCGAATGCTAGGATTAAAGGCATGTGCTACCATTGCCTGACATTTTTTTTCATAATATTTTTATTAAGAAATTTTTTTCATTCATTTTACACACCAATCAAAGATCCCCCCCTTCCCTCCTCCTGCCCCCCCCAGCCTCCCCTCTCTAACCCACTTTCTACTCTCCCCACAAGAAGGCAAGGCCTCCCATGGGGAGGCACATCCAGTAGAAGCAAGTCCAAGCCCTTCCCCCTGCCTCACGGTTGCACAAAGTGTCCCATCACAGATAGTGGGCTCCAAAAAGCCCACTCATGCACCAGGGATGGATTCTGATTCTACCGCCAGGGGGACCCCCAAGCAGATGAAGCTACACAATTGTCTTGCCATGCAGAGGGTCTAGTCCAGTCCCATGCAGGCTCCACAGCTGTTGATTCAACTTTCATGAGTTTCCACTAATTTGGTTTGGTTGTCTCTGCAGGTTTCCCCATCATGATCTTGATGCACTTGCTCATAGAATCCCTCTTCTCTCTCTTTGAATGGACTCCTGGAGCTCTGCCTGGGGTTTGGCTGTGGATCTCTGCATCTGCTTCCATCAGTCACTAGAGAAAGGCTTTGTGATGACAGTTAGGGTATTCACTGATTTGATCACTAGTGCAAGCCAGTTCAGTTCACACACCCTCACCCTCTCCACTATTTCTGGTAGTCCAAGCTGGGGTCATCCTTGGGGGTTCCTGACAACTTCCCTAGCACCAAGTTTCTCTCTATCCCCATGATATCTCCCACGGAAAGCAATGAAAGAGATACCATGATAGAGGGAGACACCATACCCAGCTTTCTACGTGAGCCTTTGGAAGTGAGCTCAAGTCCTCCTGCTTGAAGGTCAGCAGCTTTACTGACTAAGCATCACCCTCCACCTCTTTTAAGGGTTCTGAGGTAATCTTCATAATACTGAAATTCTTGGTCTGGAATCTGACTCACTGCTTCTCTTCCCTGCTTTGAAGCAGCAGTTCTCAAAGTTGTGTCTGTCTGCATCAGAATCAACTGAAGGGTTGTTAGTCTGCAGCTGTTGGATCCGATTCAGAATGGGTGTGGTTAATGGCTGGTGCAGAAATCCCAGGTTGTCAGAAGGCTGAGGGAGGAACAATAGGCCCAGGATTTCAGCAGTTTACAACACAATGAGGACAATGTCTCAGAGCTAAATGGTGGTGTGTGGGGGGAGGAAAGCATCAGCTTTCATTTGGAGAACAATCACTTTAAAGCTGTGAGTATTCAAGTTTTCCCACCTCCTGTTCAGACCAGCCCAAGGTCCTTTTTTTGCAGCAGTTGTTGGAGTCTTGTCCCTTAGAGACAGAAGTGTCTTCTGTCTCCACACAAAAGGGGACTGATTCTTGGAGTCTAGGTTTAGGCAATTCCTTTAGAGGTTTCCAAGAACTTTTCAAAACGTTCTAATCAGCTAAAGGAAGAGCATGACAGTTGAGAATAAAGAAGTTTATGCTTCCTTTATAACTGATACTGTTTTTGCTATATCTGTTCTTATTCTAATAAAGCATATTGTTAGATTATAAGTAGTAATAAAAAAAATCTGTAGAGTGTGGCTTAAGGCTCAAGGAAATTACTGTGAGACCAAAGCTCCTCCCTTTTTAAAATAAGGCCTCCAGTTTATAAGAATCTCTATTCTAGGTTTAGGTTTTGATTTCCCACAGTTGACCCAAGTTCCAGGAACCTGAAAGTACAAAGTACAGAATCACAAGTTAACCATGTGATGGTGACTGTGTGACCATGGAATGTCCCAACCCTGGTCTCCATGGTGACTGTTTAACCACAGCATATTCCAACCTGCGGGCAGGCAATGGAAAATGGTGACAAACAACCAGCCCACTAGCAGTAAGATAAAGATAAATTTCTGGAAAGTCCCTGAAAGCGAGCCAATCAGAAATGTACCCGTGCTGAAACTCCCTGCTATTGTAATCTTGTGGTTTTTGCCTTTAAAAGCTGTGTTCAATTCAGGCTGAGCACCTCCAGCCTCCATGGCATTGGATGTGCTTGATGAGATCCCTGCCGAGGCTTGAATTGCTCCCCAATAAAGCCTTGCTTTTGCATTCCGGTATGCCCGTCTTTGGTGGTCTCTCTGGGGTCATGATCTGGGCACAACATTACAATTAAACTTAAGTCTACATTTTTTTTGAGGTGCTCAGAGTAGAGCCCAGGCTCATTCAGGTACTATGTAAGTTATTTACCACTAAGCTACATCCCCACTACTTATATATTACTTTGGAGAGAGTATTCATCTTCTCAAAAGGACTCTAATTCATCTGATCCTTCCTCTGTAACACTAAGGACATTAGTAAGTGGGATTAATCTATGGTTTTGAAATAAACATTTCAGAAGGTGTCCACTAACTCTCTGAATTCTATTTGTCTGAATTCTATCACTGTAAATTTTCAGCTGACATGATGTTTAATCCTTTTTTAATAATGATTAGTAATTCTCCCTAAGTATGAAAACTGAAGATAAATTAGCATATTTTGTGACAGTTATGATATACCTAAGGTTATTTTCTCAGTGGTTTTTGCTTTGGACATAAACAGACATGGATATTCTCTCAGCTCAGGATTCAGCATTTTGAACAGTGAATGCTTCACAGTGACTACACTGGAGAACACTTCTGTGAACATTATATTTTTCCTGTTATTATAGTTACACTGAAGTATATGTAAAGAACAATCTAGGATGGGATTTTCTTATAATATTCCTTTCAATAAACTCAAAGATCAAGAGCCATATAATTTTTTTTCTTCATTTTACTTCTACTTACTATGAATTGAGCTGTTTGAGAGTCTCACAGAGGACTTGGGTTCAGTTCCTAACACTGGGTGGCTGAGAGCTTCCTGTAATTCCATCTTCATGGAATATGAAACTCTCTTCTGGGTGGAGCTAGCCTCTGCATGCACATGGTACACTAACTGATGCAGGCACACACACAAATACACCCTTAAACTATCCTTAAAAACAGTTTATTGGTTTGAATTTTTATTTTAACACATTCATTAAATAAATAATGTTATATATTTTAATATTATCCGGTATGACATAATATTATATTTTGGGGAACTTATTTTTCAATTGATGAAACTATTTTCTTCATTTATTAAATGTTAATTTAGCATTAAAGGGAAATTGTGAGTTTAGTTGTTTTGTTTTCACTACACTCTTTGTAACTGTGATGTTGTTAGTTGTTGAAAGAGATTAAAAGGGAACATTTTTCCAATTTTTTGTTTTATTTATTTATTTATTTATTTATTTATTTATTTATTTATTGCAAAAGATTCCTTCTCATTAACCCTTTTACCAACAAAACATTAGATAAAACTAAAGTTGATGTTCAGTATCTGATGGGCACACCATTTCATATGCTGCCTGGCACCATACTACTTTTATTTTGCAGGATTGTTTTATAATGCTTAGAAAAGCAATATAGTCACTCCATGAACTTCAGTTCATTGTTGGTAAACAAATACTAGCTCTAACTCTTACTTTCTCTTCAGTTGCATTTATCTTATTGTAAGCTATGGTGTAGACTAAAATCTTCATAATTTAATTATAGAGAACATAGAAACCTCTGCAAAGATGTCATAGAACCTAATGTTCATGCAAGTACCATTGTAGAAAATGATTTGAATCGCTGTCCTCACTGCAGTTCCCTTATACAACTATTCACTGTACTCTGTTCAGGCTGTGTAGCACACCCTCCCAAGAACTAATACTGTGGGATGGGGGCTGCCACCTTGTACAACCCCGTTTAGCAATTAGTAGAGTATTGATGATAATTTTTTTCAGATTTTGAATTTCTTAAAAATCTCTTTACTCAATTAACCTGAATTTTTAAAAAATAGTTTTGCTAGGTATGGGATCCCAGCTCCACAAATATCTTTTTCTAAATTTATGCTTTAAAGACATCAATATCACTCACATATTTCTCTGTCTGTAACATGTCCTCCTTCTCAAGTCCATCTTCTAATATGATTTTCTTCCTTTAATCAATTTGAGGATATAATTGTTCATACAGTTTTCTTCATATTTCTTGTATGTAGCTATACCACTGGGATTGCCACATAGTTCTGTAATGTTCTGTCACCTAATTAATAACCATTTTGCTATTTATTTGGCATAGCCTCTATTGATATCTTCAAGTTCCAGGATATTTTCTTCTAGTTCTTCTTTCATTGCTAATCATCAGGCTTAGCCCATTCATGTACTTCAATCAAATGCTTTATTCTTCATCCCTAGAAGTCTGAATTGTCTACATTTTTTATACCCTTCACATTTCTGACATATAGCGTTCAGTTACAAAGACTGTTGTAAAGATTGTACCTGTTTGTCACAAATTTTTTTTTCAGTTTCGGGATGAGTGAAATTCATTGGTGTTTTTGTTACATAATAGGTTATATTTTGTTTTGTGTGTCTTATAATCTCTGAGTTCACAGGTGTTGTATGTTGTTTTTTAAAACTATTTTCTTAATTCCATAAATTACTATGACATCGAAACTTACAGAAGGATTGGACTAAATGGTAGCTAAATATAGCACTGTGCAGTTTGAAGTCTTTTTTTTCAAAGATTTGGAAGAATATTGTTAAAAATTCTTATGAATTTTCTATTTCTTGTGACCCCTTCTGAAGCCTAGACCACCTTTTTCCTCCTCTTCCTCCTAGTCTTCCTGTTTATTTTGAGAAAACCTCACTGTGTTTCCCAGGCTAGCTTAAACTTAAATTTCTCCTGTCTCAACCTTCCAAGCACTGAAATTACAAGCATACACTACCACACAACTTTTCTGTTTAACTCTATTCAAGCAGACATGGAATACTTTCCCTCTGGTTCTAATCCATCCTAACTATAAGCTAAATGCTATCTATACAGCTTCCATGTCTTAATAAATTGAATAGTAGTCTGAACAATTGGTTGATTAAATTTGACATTACTTTTCAGAATTCAGAGACAGTTCTATGTGCATGCCACTAAAAAGTTAGTTTATTGGAATTTTAGAGAGATAGTAATTTAAATACATCTTTTCTGGCAAGGTTCTTGCCATTTATACTGATTATAATTTGCAGGAGCAAATTTCAAATTGAAAATCAAGGAAAGTCACGCACCATGGTTAATTGTGAAAGCCGAACTTCTAACATATTTTATCGTAGCTGATTAGGAAATCTGCCTCTTCAAATTAGATATCACTTTGCAGTGCTAAAGAGCCAGTGATGAGTGACAGAATGTTCACCTATTGTCCTTCCCTTTCCCAACTTTCCCCAAAAGTTGTCAGCATTAGCATTAGGACTTGCTACCTATCTTCCAAAGATTTCTATTCTAAGGGAAAGGAAAACAAGTAGATATTTAGAGTATGTAAGAATGGAGATATGAAGAGTGTGGTGGGTGTCCTGAAGGGGGAACGGTGTGCCTAGTGACCCACTGGGAAAGTCAGGCCTAGCTTGCACAAAAGGATGTTCTCACGGTGTGCAAGCCTATCTGAAGAAAACCATACAAGATGCTGCACTGGGGTCAGTCATAAAGTCTTTTCTAATCAAATGCACTTAATCATACAAAATAGGCCCTGCCAAGTTCTTCTAGAGACTAGGAGGCGTCCCCTGGGGCTTAACAGTATCAAGAAAAATTCAATGTTTCTAGTTCAAGAGGCAGTATTTGACAATGCTCTCACTTTATGGTCATATGATGGTTATTTTAAACTAAGCTTATATCAAAAGAAAAAAATTACTCTAAATCATTTTAAGTATATAGGTCAGTAATATTGAAGATACCATATGTCTATGGAAGCATGGTCACCATCTATCTTCAGAACTCTTTCAGGTTTACAAAACTAAATCTCTATCTCCATTAAACCACTATTCTTCATTTCTTCCCCTCCTGAGCCTCTACCAAACACTGTACTGCTTTTGTTTTATGAATATGAGTATTCTAGCTAGCATATGCAGATTAAACCATATATTTGTTGTTTTATGCCAGGCTTATTTTATTAGAATATTCTTTACAAATTTCATCCGTGCTACACCAGGATTCAGATTTTTTTTTTTTTATTTAAGACTGAATAATTTTCCTTTGACTTTAGTAGTAGCTTTGCATATCCATTCATCATTGATGATCCTAAGGTTGCTTTTATATATTGGCTATTACGAATCATGCTGCTTTTACTATGGCTATACAGCATTTCCTCACGGCCATCTTCTTAGCTACCTTGTATCTACACCTAGAAGTAAGGAACTACATTATGAGCAAATTCTATTCTACATTGTTTAAGAAGTATTATATTGATCCCACAATGAGAGTATATTTTAAATATTTACACAAATAGTGCACAAAGCTTCTGCTTACTTGCCATCTTCACTCATAATTCTCTTTTTCTGTATTTTTAATATTTACTTTCCTTTGTTTTTGGTGACTTTATTTTGTTTTGGAGATGTTACATCATGCTAATGAGAGTGAGTGAATACAAATCATTGAATTTTTCACATACCATTACATTTATCTATACTTCTATTTATTGTTTCATCCTTACAAACTTTTGACAAAACCAAATCAATGTAATAATAGTGAATGTATCTGAAATTACATTTTAGAACTGAAAAACCACTTGAATCATATGGACTGTTTTCTGTCTTCAATAGTGGTTGTTTTACCAAAGGAGTCGATTCTGCCCCTCATGGGATTTGTTAATTGTTTTATTTTAAATTTTGTCAGTTTGGAAAACATTATCACATTAACTGTAATATGCAAAGGTTATAGCTGCCTCTGTCAGATGCTTATTTTTAACATTAATCTAGGTATACACTGAGTGATTACTGTTGAGAATGTATACAATATTACTGATGCCAAGTTACTGAAATGAATTTCTTTTAGATGCCTGCTTGGTATTTCTATAACTGGTACTTCTGGGTTTTCCAAGACAAACAAACATTTCCAAAATTGATCATCAATAAGAGATATATAATAAAATTAAAGTAGAAAAATTTCAATCCATTTTCTCCATTCTATTCCCTAACTTGATGTTGTTAAATTATATAAACATTATGACACAAATAATATCTGTTATTTAATATTTCATAACCCTGAAAAATCTCAATACTCCCAATTTATTGCTTAAGACTCATATGACCCTAAACATAAATTAGACAGAAGTAATATAATCAATCAAAACACTGTTGTTATAACCTTAGAAACTGAACATGCAAACTACTGAATTAACAAAATTAATTAGCAATATGTTAAAACAGCAATTTAGTATTAAATATTTGAACTCTAATATTTAAATGAAGGGTAACTTATAAAAGAAAAATTTCACTCTAAACTGAAAGACATGATAAATTATGCAATTACACTACCTTAAAATTGCTATTTAAAACTTGTACCAATTGGATCCATCAAGAAAAAAAAAACATCTTTTTTGAACATCTGATCAAATTGACAAATAAGTGTATGGATTTATGTAGAGTTACATGAAGTTTTAACCAATGCATGCCACCACCTTGCCAACTTAACACATGAGTATGTATGTTTCTATGTGCATGCAGGTGTGTGTGTCCACATATGTGTGTGTCTTTTTGTGTGTATGTATGTCTTTTGTTTGTTTGTATGTCTGTGTGTGTCTTTATGTGTGTGTGTCAGTGTATGCATGTCTTTGTGTGTTTGAGTGTGTGTATGTGTCAGTGTGTATGTTTGTACATCTGTGTGTCTGTATGCGGATATGTGCATGTGTGTGTGATATGAATGTTAAAATTCTTTTTTAACAATTTTGAAGTATGTGATAGATAATTATCAATGGTGGTTTTCAGTCAATACAACAGATGACTGTAGTTATCCTGTCTAATTGAAACTTTACCCTCATTGGAGCAGCATTTCCTTTTACTTCACTCTTCCTCCTCCTAGCTTCTTCCTCCTAGTACTTACTACCTTTTTATTATCTGTTTCTATGAGATTGCTTCAAGTAAATTTATACAGTACTGTGCTTTTACTGCTGAGCTTATTGTAGGCAGCATAATGCCCTCTATCTCTCAAAACAGCATTAAAGGGTGTAGTGTATATAATATTTACTCATTATATATACATACATATGTATATTATAATATATATGTAATTTGAATAATTGAGTTGAATGAGGTAGAGTAGTCAAATTGTTGGATTTACTTCTCATTTCCAAGAATGATGTCACTCTGCAGAATTAGTGAAAACACAATAGTTCATTGTCCTAAACAGCCTGGTCACAAAACCTTACAGCTGTCAACAATGACATATGCCTTTTAAAAAATGAAGAATTCATTGCCACAGATATTTCTGTAAAATCTCACTTGCTTGCTAATCCCACCTTATGGTTATAGAATATAAAATGAGAATCCAAACTGGACTTAATACCAAGGCCATTCAGGAAGTACACTTGCTGTGGTCCACCAGTAAATGCATTTCTTCTTGTTCACTCACACTGTTGTCAAAGTGACCATTCCAAAAAGATTCCCACAACTCATCCATTGATCATATGTAGAACATGTATTTCAGTGTCTATACAATGAATTTAAGAGTTACTGGTAACTCGACATTTAGATTATTCAGTTTATATCCATACTAATCATGTCTTTGTTTCTTTTTTCTCTACATTCATTTCAATGTGAGCCATTATTATTTTTAGTATATTTATCCAAACAGGCATGAGGTGGTCCACCACTGTGGTTTTGATTGTCATTTCTTAATGATTAGCACTGGGACATTTTCTCATACATGTTGGTCATCTCTGTCTTATTTTCTAAGAAACCTTTATTAATATGTTTTGCCAGCTTTTAACTAGGTGTTTTTTTTCCAGTGAGTCTATTTTAAATACTTGTATATTATTCTTTTTTCAGATGAAAAGTATTTCTCTAGCCAATTGATTAAACTTCCTTGTAGAACCATAATTATTAAGGAGAACACTCTAGAAATCAAAACAAGAGTTATATTTATACGTAAGAGCAGGACTAATGAACTTGCCTAAACTATCTATATAATCCTGGTACCCATTCCAGAGACTGATGTTATTATTGGTTTCAGTTTGTTAGGAAATGAAACTAGTGCTTAAAGAAATTAAAAGATATACCCAAAGACACAAAATTAGTAAGACTAGAGGATAAAACAGGAGGCAATCCCTCAGGCAAGCTAGTAATTTTCTATTACTTTTTATAGTGTAGATGAATACTTACATAGAAAATTGCCTATGAATTTTGTGGCCATTTATGTACCAGCACACTCAATATAAATCTGTAGATGAGTGTCCCTTCAAATTGAGTTCCTTGTACTCTTTGATACCATCTGTGATTATATCAGCAGGCGTTAATTGTTCTTTTGATAATATCCAAACTAATCCTATTAAGGCTAACAGTGGGAGGGTGGCCTACTACAACATAGTACCAAGGTCCAAAACATAAAGGGAGATCATATACCCATTTACACCTCCAAAGAATACACTTTTTAACTGTGATGAAATGGTCATTTCCCTGAAGACATCCCAAGCATCTGCTTTTTGTGTCCAATGAGTTGTTTCTATATGAAACTGATTATTATAGATAAATCATTTGGAAAAGAAATTATCATATAATGCTATGTACAATTTATTGACTAAAAATGAGTAGTATAAGTCAGACATCTCTAGTATGTACATGGGTGGAATTTCTGTTTGTTAACCATGGCACATGCCAACTTAAAAGAAAAAAGTTATTTGCTATTACTTAAAGACTTGTAGGATGTTATAAATATATGTAATCAATAAACATTTAATAATATCCTTTATTTTATTAGAAACAAAATGAAATCAAAAGAATAAACTTTTGTGCACTCAAGTGCACATAATTACTTTCAACAAACACACACATACCTACATATAATAATAATATTTAAAAATAATAAAGTAAATCTTTAAATAATTAAAAAAGTAAGATTTTGTTGATTTCGTTTAAGGGTATATATGCTATCGTGACTTTTGGTAGAGAGATAAAAGTTTGTAATAAACATTTAAAAAACTTTAAGTACAAAATTTGATAATTTAGCCTGAATTATGAAATAATCATGTTCTCAGTTTTATGTAGGTTAGAATAAAATGTAAATCCACACACACACACATATAGGTACTAATATGAATACAGACTATGTGATAGCAAATTGTAATACTTCTAACCTAGATTCACAGTTTTCTTTAGACTTAAATAATATTCCTTAAATGAATATAACTACATCTATTACATGCTCATTGCAAACAAATCAAACTAACTCTAGAGCCTAGCAAATTGACCCGAGAACTAATCATGTGTTTTCTGATGTGCTAAGTACTCCTAATAAGGCATAGTTAAAGCAGTGAGCTGAGAACTGAAGTGTGAAAACTAGCATTGCTTCTTAATTTGATGATGGACATTAATTGAGGGTTATGCTTCAAGTTAATGTTGGAAAGGAATTTCTACAAACATTTCATGGATATTAGATGCCATCATGGAATCCCCAAGGTAGAGTCCCAGTGAAAATGAACACAAGTTCTGACTGGTAAACTAGCTACAATTTACCAAAATTGTAGACAGACCCTTTTTAATTTATATTATTTTTAATCTTCTACTAAAAAGCCTGCAACAGAGTCCAGAGATATTTCCCTGGGTTAGGTTGCAAGAGGGATTACTAGGGATTACTATATACTCACACACCACAGCACCATGTTATTTAGGAAAGTGACTGGAATTTTTAAAGCATATCCTTCATATTCCAAATGTACTTATGCCAAAAAGTATGTAAAATAATTCCGTTTTGGTTTATTTGTTTTTAACCTTAGTATTGGAGTTAAAAATGTAGTCCTGATATGCTGTGACACAAGGAAAACTATACAACACATAAACAAGCACACACTTTACCATATGAATAAAAACACAGAATACTCCATTCTAAATTTAAAACACCCCTGTAATCCTTCCCACACATATGATTAATAATTTAAATAATTAAGGGTTAATGATCAAAATATGTTTATATTTCTAAGTAGGCACCCAATAGTGCAATACATGCCCCCGGTAGAATGTCTTATTTGGTAAATCACTTCCCTACAAGTTCAAAGTCCTGAATTTGAACTGTAAGAACCTGCATGAACAAGTGCTGTATGGAGGCACATAGTTGTAGTATGCCCCAGTTCTGGGAAGGTAGAGACAAGTGGATCCCTGGAGCTTACCAGGTAGTCTGGTCTAATACATACCAATTAGCACCAGAGCTTCAAGACAGTGAAGACCTTATCTCAAAGAAGGTGAACTGCTTTCCAAAGGATGACATTGGAAGCTGTTCTCTGGTCTACACACACACACACACACACACACACACACACACACACACACACACACA
>CABHPP010020522.1:0-10033 GCA_902168425.1 Peromyscus attwateri | reverse complement strand
ACACACACACACACACACACACACACACACACACACACACACACACATCGATAAAGTAAGAAAAATCCAATGCAGATGTTTCCCCAAGCACATAATTCGTACTCCCCTTTCCCAGCTGTGCCCACAAAATGAGTATTATTAGATATAGTACTTTCAGGACTCTCCAACTTGAAAACTAATTGTCTTTGTTCCAGCAACTTCCTTTTCCCACATAGATATTTCAAGCCTTTTCAAGGATGACTCTTAAAAAATAACTCAGGAAAAATATTGATAGTAGCCTGTGGTTTCCGTATACACAACAACCAAACAGCGATTCAAAATCAAATACTAATGGAATACTGGTACTTCTCATGGTGCTCGCCTGTGATGCAGTGTGTTACTTCACAGCAACCGTGGGTCTGGATATATACAGATGCAAACTTGACCTTGCATATGTGAGGCAATCATTATCCACAAAACAAAGAACACTTTCTGAAAGTTCGTGGCTCAGACTGACATTACAGAATATTAAAAATTGAAGTATTGCTTTATTGGGCCTACAAAGATTTTATTCTTTTTTTTTAGATTTATTCATCATTTATTTATTTAGTATGTGTAGGGGGTGTATAAAGTCTTTGTTGATGTCAGAGGACAACTTGAAAGAATGACATTTCTCCTTCTAACGTGCAGTTTCTGGGATGGAGTTAAGGGCATCGGCCTTGGCAGAATAGTTTTTACCCATTGAGCCACCTGACTACACAAAATATCTGTCCTAGCAGGAAAAAGTTAATATTTCTTTCCTATTATTCGTTTGCATATAAATATCACATTTGTATATTTTTGGATTGCATTTGGCTAGAATGTCTGAGTTTAAAAATTGCTACTTGAGTTGTGAACTTGAATTTCATAAAAATTTGTTAAATGAATTTGGCTTGGAATCAGAATGAACTTTCCAACAATTTCTGAAATGTCCCTAAAGATGCTTCTGCAGTTTTGGTATTTATGAAAAGTGGTGTTGTCAGCATTGTCAATTACAAAATCAAAATATTGATCAATTCTAAAAAACACTGAAGATGATCTCTATCACACAGTTTCAAGCATTCAGCCAAGATTTAATTGTTTTTATAAAAATAAGAGCACACACCCATCTCATTAGTAGTATGTAAACCTGCTTTCCTCTTCAACAAGTGGGAAAATGACATGTATACCACATAATTACTTAAAAATATTTAATGATTTATTATCAGTATGTGTTTACTTTGAATCCTTATTTTATATACTTTTTACCTTGTCATATAAAAATTTCTTGAAAAATAAAGATAAAGGGGTTCTAAGTAGGAAAAGATTAGAAGCCCTAATCTGTGATAAACAGAATGTCTTCTCCCAAATTCTGTTCCTGTACTAATAATTCACAGTGTCTGTGAAATTTACCTTCCACAGCAAAAATGAATGTTTCCAGTGTGATTCTGTTACGAACCTAATGTTAAGCTCCATGGAAGACCACTCCAGGCAGCCCAGTGGGACTAAAACGCCATCACAACCGTTTGTAGGAAGCAGATGCATAGAGACATTTGAGGCCAAGTGTGAGAAGATGGTGAGCACTGGGCAGAGACTGAAAGACTATGACCAGATACAAAACAGTGTTTCAATCCTCAAAATGTGAAGAGAGAAAAGCATCTCTGCTTGAGCATCTAAAGGAAAGACGACCCTGCCAGTACCTTCATTGCAGACATTGGTACCTACTTCAAATTTCCAGTCACCTGAAACTATCCATCACAAACTGTCAATAAATGCTTAAAAATTATGGAACCACCAGGAGAACTAGATTCTTGGACAGTCTTTAGTTTTCTTCTTTGGTCTAACATATTCCTTTGCTTTCAAATGTTTTTAAATTTTGACTTTGAATATTCTTCATTTTATTTTATAAAATGTAATAATGCAAACTTCTCTTAATCCCTGAGACATCCTAACTCTAGATTGACCTATGTCAATTAGTGTGCCAATATTGATACAACAAACACATGCAATTAAGCATGAATATCCTAAGTATGCTTATTCTTTCAACTGATTATTTTCTATGGCATAGTGGATACTACAGCTATGTCACACAGAATTCCTTACTTCCTGAATGCTGATATTCCAACGACAGTACCATCAATAAACAACCAAACAATAGATTTTAAGAAGGTAAATAAAAAGTATGATTATAAGTAAAGAGAGAAGTAATAATGGCAAGTGGAGTGAGATGTAATAGAATAGAAGAGAAGTAGTTTGTTTTACTTTCTGGTTTGAATACAAATAAAGACTAGAAGCCTCAATGATAAGCTGTGTTTTGTGAATGAATTGTTGCATTCTTTTTAAGCAGGGCTCATCATAATTCCCGTAAATACTTTGGGGAAGAACAGTTGGTTTAGAGCAAAAGGTCACTTTTTGGGGTTTACTTTCTCTAATGAAGTAAGTGAGTGGCATTTTTTTTTTTGCATTTTTTTCTGGGACCACCTGAGGAGTAAATTTGCTCCTCTTGTGACTCCTTCTCAGAAGGTGAGTGCAACAGTGTTATCTATGTGAAAGGAAAAGATTGAATTTGCTGTGGGAAATTTGTTTGAAACAGGCATCTCAGTTCATCATTGCAAAAGCAAGGATTTTGTGTCCAACCGATGCCCCCACATACCGTTCCACACTAGTACAAACTCAGACTTGGTTAAACCATCATTTAAGGCATTTAGCTGATAGGTCAGGTTCCAGGAAACATATTATTGGACTCCATGCACAAGGTGTTGATGACTTCCATTTCTGGTGGAAGATGCAATTCATTACTACATAAATCTGCCCCTGCTATTACATTTCATGTCAGTATTTGTTTGTTTGTTTGGTTGGTTTTTGAAACAGGGTGTCTTTGTGTAGCTTTGGAGTCTTTCCTGGAACTCACTCCTTAGCTCAGGCTGGCCTCAAACTCACAGATATCCGCCTGTCTCTGCCTCCGGAGTCCTAGGATTAAAGGCGTGTGCCACCTCACCATCCCTTTGCAGATGGCTAGTGCCCTCCCCACTGTGTATAAAAATTAAGCACGAGATGGCACTGCAGTTTGTTTGTTTGTTTCCACAAGTACATATGGGGGTGGTGTTCTTTTACAGGTATTTCTATTCTCTCTCATTCATTTCCAAAGCAATAAATGTAAGTCAACCTTCTATGAGAAGTGGCAAGGCTATCACCTGTCAAGGTGAAAGACAGATTCAACTTCTCAAACAACAGACTTTTCTCCAATTCACTCCATTACCTCATTGGAGAAGAAATGCTAATGATAAAAAGAAGTAAAGAGAAAGTTTTAGCAAGCCAATCCTTTTTCTCCCTGACTCCATTTCTTCCAGATCAGGTAATTGCTCTCTTCAGCTTACGGCACACCTTTGGAAAGCCAGCACCAAATACCTGTAGTACAAAGTATGCTAAGATCTAAATATCCAATAGGTCAGAAAGTCCTGGATTGATGGCTACTAAATCCAGTGGCCAGTTTGTTCAAAACAGAGCACAGAACCATTTCAAATGCATGATGAGTGGTGCTGTGGAGCGAACATGCTCAGAATCCCATTGGCAGTTCATGGTAAATTTCAGCAGCGTTTTTAATGAAAGCTACGTAACCAAATGTGATTGTTACAACAACGTACAACTTATAGTCATTGCTCTTTATATGGATTTATAGTTGAGTGATCAGTGCCAAGCACATTGAGGGACATAACAGACACCCCATGTCTGGTATGCACTCCTCTGTTTACATTGAGGTTAGTCATGTGAGTGATTTGTTTCATGTGACCACACAGAGAGTTACCATTTGAACTAACCTCTCTTTCCTCATTGTCACACTGTTCAAAAACTGTTAAAATCTGCATCTAGGTTTTACCCCTAAATGATAGGGATTGAGGCAGCAGTCTCAGTTAGTCTAAACAATGCTACACTCTGAGACATTAGAGGGTTACACATATCAACCTCCCCAAGTACTTAATGCAGTCCTCTGCCTGACAGGAGACTGGGAATGACACATTTGCCCAGCCTCAGTGTCTGGATGTGCTATAATCACAAATATCTTAGCTCCTGCTCAGGGTAACTTTGCCACTAGGTGGAAACCTTTAAAAGATGATCACTGCTTCTTTCTTTACAGAATCAGATTTAACGCTGTCTAACAAATGTACATTGTGAGGTCTTTAAATCTTCCTTTTCCCCCGAGTTACAATAATAAGACTTCAAAGAGGGATGTTTTTAATTCAATTTCAGTGTAGATGACCTTTGAAAATAATTTTTGAACGAAGCCATTCACAATATGCATATGCTGATGTCTGAACTGAATTCCAGTCCAAAAGCATTTGTAAAAACCTTTATTTTACTTTTGTCCATTTTCCATTTCTGGTATTATGTCTTAATATGATTTTATGTTGTACTCTGCACCTAATAATCTTATACTGTGGTTAGCATATTGAAGCTGTTCGCATCTGCTTGAGAGCTTCATTAGGCACTTAACTAGATCTTCATTTGATTTAGGCCTTGCAGCACTTGGCGCTCCATCTCCCATGAAGTTGCCTGTTCATCCTCTGAGTGGCTTTCAACCTCAGAGAAGCCAAAACAGACACCCTTGGCAGGGGGCACAGCGTCTCCTGCCATCATTTCCGAGAAAGCCCTGCTTTTTTCTATTGTTAAATTCAAAGAGCATTTCTAACTTTTTTTTAAAGAATGCTGCATTTATTCATTCCTGTGCACTTGAAGTTACATTACAATATTTCCTTTTGAAAAGTTGAAATTCCCCCAAAGCAGTACAGTTACAGCAGCAGGAAATGGTTTCTAGGATAAATACCCAAAATTACTTAGAACACTCTGTAAGACAAGTCTGTTACTGAAACAGACAAAACAAGGGTGCACTCTGTCTTTGCAGCTTACTTGTGGGGGGTTTGAGAACAGCTGATCCCTGCTTTCCTACCCATGCCTGCTAAAAGTGTAGTTAAAGCTAATAGTGCCTAGTGTTTGATCAGTGTCTGGAGAAAGAAAAGAGAATTGTTCTCCACAGCTGAGCCTTGCACAGTTAGCTGGTGGCATTCAGGAATGTTCCAGCCTGCTCCTCAAGCATCTGGTGTTGACTTGTGCTGACAGCAGGCGAACAGATTTGATGGATCAGTATTGAATCTGGAATGGAAATGTGATTTTCCCTCATGCACCCAGGTCCCTTTCAGGATGCCTGATAAAGCTTTACTTTGGGGGTGGGATATATAAACTATCTCTAACCGTCCATTAATCTAATCCTCCTTCAGGGGGGATTCTGTCATATTAAGTCTATGTGCAAATGTTGATTCAAGTAGCCTAAGGGAGGAGAAATTCAAAACAGCTTTGGAATTCAGAACTATGCTGTTTGAGAACTAAAAGGGTATTAATTCTAGCATGCTTATTCTTCACATTTAAAGGAGAAAATGTAGAAAAGTTGGTTTCATACAGTTTAGAATGAGAACCCAGTTCTGTTGAGCCTCTGTCTAGAGAGTGTTATAATTTCACATTCTCTTTCTTGCATTTAGCTCCTACAACATATATACAGTCGCAATTCAAATCTGGTTGCAGATTAAAAACTTAATTCATAGGACAAGATGGAAGAATTAAACAATACAATTAAATATTGTTACAAAAAATGATATCACAAATCAACTAAACCAGAATATAATATTAGGGTCATATATAGATGGATTGTATATTTATATGCATGTGAATTTAATCCTGGATATGAATCTATAATGGTTATATCAATATATAGTATATAGAAAAAAATCACATTATATTCTATAATTCAATAAAACTATATGTCAATTTAAAAAATAAAATAGAATCTATTTTCATTCATCTACATGCCAACATCCAGTTAGACCAGCACCATTTGTTGAAGATGCTCTCTTTTTTCTATTGTTTAATTTTGGTTTCTTTGTTGAAAATCATTTGTCCATAGATATTTGGGTTTATATCTGAGTCTTCAATCCGATTCCATTGATCCACATGTCTGTTTTTATGCCAATACTCTGTTGTTTTTATTACTATAGCTCTGTAATAGAACTTAAAAATCAGGGATAGTGTTATCTCTGGAAGTTCTTTTATTGTACAGGACTGTTTTAGCTATTCTGCGCTTTATGTTTTTTCATATGAATTTGAGTATTGTTCTTTCAAGGTCTGTAAAGAATTGTGTTGTGATTTTAATGGAAAGTGTATTGAATCTACAGATTGCTTTTGTTAAGATGGACATTTTTACTATGTTAATCCTACCAATTCATGACCATGGGAGATCTTTCCATCTTTCCATCTGACATCTTCAATTTCTTTCTTCAAAGGCTTAAAATTCTTGCCATACAAGTCTTTCACTTGCTTGGTTAGAGCTATACCAAAATATTTTATATTATTTGATACTATTGTAAATGGTGCTGATTATCTGATTTCTTTCTCAGACCATTTGTCATTTGTATATAGGAGGGATACTGATTATTTTGAGGTAATCTTGTATCCAGCCCCTTTACTAAAGATGTTCTCAGCTATAGGAGTTCCTTGGTAGAGTTCTTGGGGTTACTTATATCTGCAAATAACAATACTTTGACTTCTTCCTTTCCAATTTGTATCCCCTTGGTCTCCTTTGTAGTCTTATTCCTCTAGCTAGAACTTCAAGTACTATATTGAATATAGATGGAAAGAGTGGACAACCTTGTCTTATTCCTTATTTTAGTGGAATTGCCTTGAGTTTCTCTCTATTTAATTTGATGTTGACAAATGGCGTGCTGTACATTGCTTTTATTTTTCATTTTGCCCCTTGTATTCCTGATCTACAATACTTTTATCATGAAGGGTTGTTGGATTTTGTCAAAGCCTTTTCAGCATCTAATGAGATGATCATGTGGTTTTTCTTTCAGTTTGTTTATATGGTGGATTACATTGACAGATTTTCATATGCTGAATCATCCCTGCATCTATGGAATGAAGCCTACTTTGTTATAGTGGATAATCTTTTTGATATGTCCTTGGATTTGGTTTTCTAGTATTGAAATTTTATTGAATATTTTTGCATCAATGCTCATGAGTGAAATGGTTCTGTAATTTTGTTTCTTTGTTGGGTCCTTGTGTGGTTGGGTATTTGGATGACTGTGGCCTCATAGAAAGAATTTGGCCATGTTCTTTCTGTTTCTATTTTGTGGAATAATTTGAAGAGTATTGGTATTAGCTCTTCTTTGAAAGTTTCATATAATTCTGTGTTAAAACCATCTGGCCCTGCGCTCTTTTTGGTTGAGAGACTTTTAATGACTTCTTCTATTTACTGAGGGGTTATCAGTCTATTTAAATTGTTGATCTGATCTTGATTTAACTTAGGTAAGTGATAGCTACCAAGAAATTTGTCCATTTATTTCAGATTTTGAAATTCTGTAGAGTATAGGTTTTTAAAGTATGACCTAATGATTCTCTGTATTCCCTCAGAGCCTGTTGTTATGTCCCCTTTTCTTTTATGATTTTGTTGATTTGGTTATTCTCTCTCTGCTTTTTAGTTAGTTTGGATGAAGGTTTATCTATTTTGTTTATTTTCTCGAAGAGCTGACTCTTTGTTTCATTGATTTGTTGTATTCTCTTTGTTTCTATTTTATTGATTTCAGTCTGCCATTTGATTATTTCCCACTGTCTACTCCTCTTAGATGTGTCTGCTTCTTTTTGTTCCAGAGCTTCCAGGTGTTTTGTTAAGTTGCTAGTGTGGGATCTTTCCAAATTCTTCATGAAGAAACTTAGTGCTATCAACTTTCATCTTTAGCACCACTTTCCTTGTGTCCCATAAATATGGGTATGTTGTGCATTCATTTTCATTGAATTCTGGGAATAGTTATCACCCTGCACAAAACTCAAATCCAAATGGAGCAAAGACTTCAACATAAATCCAGATATACTGAAGCTGATAGAAAAGAAAGTGGGAAATCATCTCGAATGAATTGGCACAGGAGACAATTTCCTGAACAGAACACCAATAGCACAGGCACAAAGGCCAACAATTAATAAATGGGACCTCATAAAATTGAAAAGGTTCTGTAAGGCAAAGGTCACTGTCAATAAGACAAAAATGGCAGCCTACAGAATGGGAAAAGATCTTCACCAACCTAACATCCAATAGATGGCTGATTTCCAAACTATATAAAGAACTCAAGAAACTAGATATCAACAAAACAAATAATTCAATTATAAAGGGGGTGCAGATCTAAGCAGAGAATTCTCACCAAGAGAATTTCAAATGGCTGAGAAACACTTAAGGAGATGTTCAACATCCTTAGCCATCAGGGAAATGCAAATCAAAACACTCTGAGATAACATCTTGAACCTGTCAGAATGGTTAAGATGAAAAACAAGCCAAAGTTCATGCTGGAGAGGATATGGAGCAAGGGGAACACTCCTCTATTGCTCATGGCAATGCAAACTTGTATAGCCACTTTGAAAGTCAGTGTTGCAGTTTCTCAGAAAACTGAAAATCAATCTATCACAAGACCTAGTTATACTGCTCTTGGGCATATACCCAAAGGATGTTCAATCATACCACAAGAAAACTTACTAAACGATGTTCAAAGCAGCTTTATTTGTTAACCGAAAACTGGAAACAACCTAGATGACCCTCTACTGAAGAATAGGTAAAGAAAATGTCAAGAAAATTACATAATGTCAAAAACAAGGATACCAGGAAATTTAAAGGCAAATGGATGGAACTAGAGAAAAAAAATCCTGAGTGAGGTAACTCAGACCTATAAAGACAAACATGGTATGTACTAACTCATAAGTGGATATTAGCTGTAAAATAAAGGATAACTACGCTACAATCCACTGATGCAGAGAGACTAGTTAACAAGGAGATTTCATTGGTTGGGGGACACCCAGATCTCCCTGGGAAGGGAGAATTGAAAAGTTTTCATGAGTGTACTGAGGGCAGGTGGGAACATGTACGATCAGGTTGTGGCAAGGCACAGAGTGGGAAAGTGCTGATGGGGACCATTGGAGGGCATTTCAGGGTTGAGCAAAAGCCTGGCAAAGGGGAATCTCCTAGGAGTCTATGAGGAGGACCCCAGCTTAGACTCCTAGCAATAGTGAATAAGTAGCCTAAAGTGTGACCAGATTGGTGCCTAGCCCAATTCTCATCAAAGAGGTATCATCCAGCAACTGATGGAGGCAGATGCAGAGACCTACAGCCAAACATTAGTTAGAGTTTGGGAATCCTTCCAGGGAGGCAGAAAAGGAGAGTGGGACTCAGAGGAGTTAAGAACACCGTGGGAAGACTCATATTATCAACTAAATGGTGCTCATATGTAGCTGAAGTTTTCTTCAGTCCTGCCTGGCCCACGGTCAGGACAAATCTCTCTCACCTGCCAGTCCCGCAGCTGCTTAGACCCAACCAAGTAAAAACACAGAGACTTATATTTTTTATAAACTGTATGGCCAAAGCAGGCTTCTTGTTATCTAGTTCTTATATCTTAAATTAACCCATATCTATTAGTCTATAAGTTGCCACGTGGCTGGTGGCTTACCGGTACCTTACATCTCGCTTGTCATGGCGGCGACCGGCAGTGTCTCCCTGCCTCAGTCTTCCTGTTCACAATTCTCTTCTCTCCTTGTCCTGCCTATACTCCTGTCTGGCTACTGGCCAATCAGTGTTTTATTTATTAACCAATCAAAGCAACACATTTAACATACAGAACATCCCATAGCACTCATAGTGTCTCGTAGAGACTGAACCAACAACCATTGAGCCTGCATGAGACTGACCTAGGCACAGTGCGTATATTTTACAGTTGTGTAGAGTGGTCCTCTTGTGGGACTCCTAACAGCTGGAACAGAGGCTGTTTCTGACTCTTTTACTGGCTTTTGGGACCCTACTCCTCTTACTGGGTTCCCTTGCCCAGCCTTCATATATGGGGAGGTAATTGATCTTACTGCAACTTGATATGCCATGTTGTATTGATACTCATAGGAGACCTGGCCTTTTCTGGATGGAGAAGTAAGAGGAGGGCATTGAAGGGTCACAGGGGGG
>CABHPP010020521.1:36265-48722 GCA_902168425.1 Peromyscus attwateri | reverse complement strand
GTGTGTGTGTGTGTGTGTGTGTGTGTGTGTGTGTGTGTATAATAACTATGTGAAACAAGGACAGTTGTTTCTTAAAACAATAATAAAAGATAATCAAGAGGAAAGAGTAGGTATGAAAAAACGTAATATTTGAAGAAATGAAAACAGCACAGAGTTAAAGAGTAAGTAACTGGGTGGAATTAGGGTCAAAGGAAAATGATGAGTTCGAAGAACAAGCTGGGATTATTTCCAGGAGACACTGAAAACTATTAATAAATCAAAAATGTTCAGTAGAAAAGATTTTTCTCCTTTGTTCGCCGAATATGAATTTATTTGAAATTTTTCTGATATTAAACCATCTTTGCATTCTTGTAATAACTTTTACTCAGTCTTCCTTTCTTTAGACTACCAGGTAGATCAATAATATCTTTATTAGATTATCCATTTATGTCTTAAAGTTTTACCAACCTCATGCCACAGTTGGATTCCTTTTCCTCTTTCTCTTTCCTCTGGTGCACAGCACATATCATTTCTTCCTTAAGAACACATCTACAAAGTATCTAGCTCTCGAACTCTGCTCTCTCCTATGTAAGTTGTTGAAAGAGTGAATTACCACGTGTTGCTGCTTGATTCACCAACTCTGTCTTCCATGGCAAGGTTTCCTTCCCCCTAGATTTCTCCTTCCTTTCTCTCTCTTTTCCTTTACTATCATCTGACAATGTTCCAGATAATATAACATTTCTGCATTGTGTCACTGAACCCTTCTGCATGCTGCTTGGCAGCTGACAAAGCCCATTACACCCCCTCCAGTCTACAAGTATAAACAGATTAATAGTAGCAATGCTACCTAATTTAAATGTAATACTGATTTAATTGAATAGCAACTATATAGAAGCCAATGTTTTGGCAGATTTACTCCATGTTAGTTCTGTACTTAGAATATTACCCAAATCAACTCCTTCTGGTCTTACAGTAAGTCTCTACAATATCTTTCAACAAGAAGTAGGCAATGGAGACAAAATAGAAGAGCTTAAGAAGAGGCTAATGAAGGATCTACTTGCAGAGTAAGGATAGAAAAGAAAAGGCAAGATAGCACAGTAGTCTGGGCTGCTGTCACTGGGACTATAAACCAAAAAATCCTACAGAGATTACTCAGGGAAAGCCATGGTTGTTATAATCCAGAAATGCTAACAACAAGGACAGAATAGTCTTACCTGGAGATGTAACCCAACTAAACTGTGACTCTAAAATAAGGGAACACCCTGATCTCACCTTCAGTCCTCCCAAATCTTACTGGAGTTTCCTGTAACTCAGTGGTTCTCAACCTTCCTAATTCTGTGACCCTTTAATACAGTCCCTCATGTTGTGATGATCCCCAACCATAAAATTATTTCTGTTGCTACTTCATAACTGTAATTTTGCTACTGTAATGAATCATAATGTAAATATCTGATATGCAGCCCCTGTGAAAGGGTCATTTGTCCCCCCAAAGGATTTGTGACCTACAGGTTGAGAACCTTTGCTTTAACTAAAACCAGCAGAAGCCATTTGAAATAAACTATACAAGGATACTATCTGTGTCAACAAGCAAGTTGAAGAGAATACTGATAAGAACAAGAGGTTTTCTCTAGTACACTGAGAATCAGACAAGCCCTGTAAGCATGGATATCCAATATTACAAGCAAATGCATATTTTGTGGCCAGCTTGATGTAAATATAATGCCATGTAGGAAACATCTAAAGATAATTCAGTGTACTTGTTAGCACCTGCTTGCTTCTGACAGCTCCCTGGGAACATAGATTCTTTTGCTAACATTTCTTTGCCTAACATCCCGGCCCAAACAAGAAATATAGCATGTGGCCTGTGAATTACATATGAATGAAGGAATCAAAGGCACAGTGTGATCTGTGTTAGCTATCTGACCTTCTAGGATAAGGTTTTGTTGTTATCTCACCCACCCCTAGTTTGATTCAGAATGAAAGGATAATCTAAACAATCTGAATTTACACTGGTTACCCTGTGCCAATGATCCCAAAACTCTCATATTCATCTTTCTCGATTAAATGTTGAAAACACTCTTTACTGTGATCCAGAGACCTGGTTATTCCAGTTGGCCTACAAAGACTGTAGTAGGAAACAGGACCTTTGGGAGGCTAACAAGTGAGCCCAGATACTCTACCATTGAAAGGCCCTCACCACTGAATAGCTTATTCACATTTTTGTTCATTCATGGCTTTCTCATCCCAGCTGCCCTGCAGTGGCCTCCTTTGGCCAAATTTTCCAGCTATTCAGAAAACCACAGCTGTCTCTACTGCATGAATACAATGTCTTCTTCAGAAGCTAGAATCTAAGAGAAAGACATTCAGATTCATCTTCTCTGGTGCTTTCTTTACACAAAATTTTGATGCACATCATACCTTGTTCATGGGAAGCACCTGGCATTTATTAAACACTTGCTCAGCTCCTTCCTGTAACTCCTGCAACAGCCCTGCTGAGTAAAGAGAAAGGATGTGGTCCTTTGCAGATGAGGCTCTGAAAAAAAATAAGTCATGGTTAACGTCTTTCAGCAAATGAACAGCAGAAAAGCAAGGGGGAACAGTACATTTCTCCTGACCCCAATACAGCACTGTTTCTGGGAAAGTTCGTTGAATACTTTAAGATTTCAAACAACTGCTGGGCCAATTTTATTGTGCTGAATGTGCCTATTAAAAACAACAACAATTCAAACCCCTCTGTGTTTGTTCCTTGGTAGCTGACAAAGCCTATTGCCTAGTCTAGATTCTATAATTGTGATATATTAGTAGTAGTAATGATTTAATATAAATGTAATACTAATTTAACTGAATAGCTATAACAGCAACTAATATTTTGGCCAAGTTACTCCATGTTGTCTCTGTACTAAGAACTTACCTAAAATCAACAGCACCTTTAGGTCTTATAGGCCTCTTCTACTGTGGAGGCATCATTATTTCTTTTTTGTTTTTTTCAATTAAGAAACAGACGTAAAAAGTCACATCACTTGTTGAGGCCACAGGCAGTTAACAGGGAAGCTGAGCACCAACACCGTCTGGCTGCAGAGACTATGTGTTTTACCAACTCACACCATTATTTCTCTGTTTCCACTCCTTCTCAGAAGGCATAGGAAAGGAGAGCATTAGCAATATTTTGTAAAGAAGCTGAGGCTCGGAGAGAGGCAGTGACTTCTGATGAACACCATGCTGTTTATGTGGTTCGTGAGCACCCATAATATACAAAGAGAGCTGGGATTTTTGTTCGGTGAACCTTTTTCAATGTCCTAAAATTCATATCTTCTTCTAGCTATTTGCTTACTATTGGTGGTTAAAGGAATTGGGTATAAGAGCATGTGTTGGGTAGTTTTATGTAAACTTGGCACAAGCTAAAGTTATCTGAAAGAAGGGAACCTCGACTGAGAAAATGCTTCTATAAGATCGGGCTGTAGGTAAGCCTGTGGTGGCATTTTGTAATTAATGATTGGTGAGAAAGGGCCCAGTCCATGGTGGATGGTGCCATCCCTGGCTGGGTTCTATAAGAAAGCAGGCAGAGCAAACCATGGAGAGCAAACCGGTAAGGAGCACTCCTTCATGGCCTCTGTGTCTGCTGCGGTCTCCAGGTTCCTGTCCTGCTTGAGTTCCTGTCCTGACTTCCTACAAAGATGAACTATGATGTGGAAACATAAGGTGAATAAACCCTTTCCTCTTCAAGTCACCTTTGGTCATGGTATTTCATCACAGCCATAGTAACCCTAACTAAGACAGAGTATATAATATAGTTTCATGACAGCTACCTCTTTGAAAATATTCTCTCAATTCTGAGGTCGTTAGTGAATGACAGACACAGGACAGAAGCACAATATTTCCATCTCAGACCCATTGTTGTATGACGTGCATAGCACCTTCCATTGAGGAATTGCCCACAGCTTTCAGCTTTATATCTATGAGCTGTTTATCTCTGTAGGTTGAAATCTAAAGAATGGAATTCAGGAAGAGAAACTAGAAAAGCTACCCTCAAAGGAACTTTTATGGGGTCCTTGGATTGATCAGGCTAGGCTGAAAAACTCAAAAGCTATTGAAAGATGTTTGTCATTTGATTGGAGGAGGGAACCTCAAAAGCAATCTCAATAACTTCAGTGTGAAAATTCCATGGTAACCTCATTGAGATATGATAGTAATGTGGTCCTTTCAATGTTCATCATCCTTTCAACAAATATTTTTTGGATACTTCTATGTGTCAATGTTAACGAATCTAAGATAAGTGTGGCAGATAAATGCTATGCTTGGGGAACTTGAGGTCTCATGAGGATATGAATAAGTAAGAACTTGCAGATGGATGAAATGTGCCACAGTAGAGCAGTGGATCCAAATTTTAGAAGTGCTAAGAAATATCAAACTACCCTCTGATTCCATATCTCTATACCCATAGACTAGTGCAGCTCTCAGACCTCAGCAGGGTATTTTCTTTGTGCAGTAGACAATGGTTCAGAGAAACTTGCAACTAGTCCAAGTATAGAGAGTAAGTGTCTGTGGAGCACTTAGATGAAAATGGTCATCTGTATTACATTTGCTTACACTATGGCTTAGGGACCATCATGGAAAGAAGAGGCAGAAGTGAGAAGGACATGACAGGACCGTTGCACCCATGAACTTACAGCATCTGTGTTTGCCTGCACAAGACCTGCACTTGACCAAGCCAGTCAACATTCTAACATTGTAAAGAACTGAGGAGCTACTGACTGCTGGGAGAGAGAGAATCAGTTTCCCTTAAGTGTGTGGCCCTTGGTGGGTGAACAATGCTCCAATTAAAGGCCCCACACCCATAAGTGTATGGACAGCACAAATGGGAGTTGGCATGTTATTTAAAAAGAAGTCATGAAGTTTAGATGGGGAAGCTTGGATCTGGGAGGCGATAAGAGAAGGGGGATATTGATCAAAATACAATGAATACACATATTAAATTACTAAGAATATTTTAAAAATAGTTACTTCATGTCTTTAAACTTGATGATACACAATGCCAACACCAGACTAGTAGTACCAAAATTGATGAAGGTAGGACCTGAGAATGAACATTTATCTAAAACTTCTAGTTAATTTTGGTGATACCAGTGTTAAGACACACTGCCACAGTAGAAAGTATTAGATGCTACGCAAAGCCTTAAGTTATCCCAAACCACCTGAAAGGAGGGCAGAGGCTACTGGGAAGATACATTTGGCAATTTGAGACCTGAAGTATTGTCTAACTAGGCACATTAGAGTTGGAAGTGTGGAAATGAAAGCCTAGAATTTTGTAAGGAGTTTTAACTTGAAAAATTGTTGTGGTCTCTCATACTACTGCTGAAAACCCCAATGTCTCTGAGTAATGAGATTCAAGCTGAGAATTTTGGAATAGAAATAGCTCTTCATTCAACTCGAAAATCAAGATCTCACTGATTATCTTAATCTATTTTCTTCTGAACAGAATAATTCATACATAGTTAGGTTCATAGTTGTGAAGGCTAGGAAGTCTAAGAATGTAGCATTAGCATCTGCCCAGCATCTGATAAGGACCTTCTTGCTATATAATAACATATAAGAAGGAGTCACATGGTGAGGCAGAACAGGCACATGTTAGTTCAGGTCTCTTTTTCCAGAAAGCAACAAGTTCAAGTATGGAGAGTGTCATCTCAAGGGGTTTATCTAATCCAAGTTACTTTCCAAAGTCCCTGTATTTATGTAGTATAAATATATGAATTTGAGGATTAACTTCCAATTTGAGTTTTAAAGAGATATTCAGTTATGAAACGACAGCCAAGACCCCCAACCTGATCTACTGTAGAGTTGATTAGGCCCAAAGGGAGCCTACAGACCCACTAAATTATTCCAGTATTCAGTTCCTCAATTGTAACTTCTTTATGGAATGGGATGACTAAAAGGAGGCTCCAAGGGGAAACTAGACCAGTCATAGACCATCAGTCGTTGCTCTGTGATTCACCAGTAGACCTCAAAATTAAGCATCCTCTTTACTGAGATCTCTGACTGGTTTACAAGAGAGGATTAGCTCTCACATGCCTGCACTTCGTTTTGGTGGCATTCATTGTAATTGCTGTCATAGCTGAGCAGCTGTCTCCATTGGGTGTATTTAGAAGCAGGGATCCACACACCCTATCAATAGCTATAGTCTAAGAATTTACTGGAATGGCTGTACATAGTGCTCAATACATACCATTTTGGTAAACAAGTATACATATCCATAAATAATTAGATGGATGCAAACTGAAGGACTCAAGAAGTTACATTATAGGAGTCATCTCTCCATAGAGTAACCTGAGTTTTACCATCAGACCCTCCAGGAGAATAACATATCTTTTCCATTTTGCTATGGCTTTATTCTTGTTCTGCAATTGACATACCAGCATTAGGCAGAGAAATTTCAGATAGCCATAGCCTTTGTACCTTCAGTGGCTTGTATAAAACCAAGAAGCCTCAATTTTCCATCTTGTAAATTGAAATAGTAGCACTGTCTTACAGGGATTTTTCTAAGAACAAACAATAATGCTGGAGATTGAGTTGAAATGCAAGCAAGGAACCAAGGGATGTTCTGTTTGTCTTTCTTAATCCTCATTCTCTACTTTTCTGATCAGTTTAAAAAAAAAAAAAAAACTTTTGATTTGCTGAGATCAGCATACAGAAATTTTTGCTTCCTCTCTAAAGTTTAAAAAAAACTGTTAAGAAATAGAAAAAATGCAGATCAAAATATAACTATTGACCTCTCTCTATCAGAGGAAAACATTTAGAGGTGTGGTCTCACTGGTCAGCTAATCAGACAAGTCCGCTCTGCTTGCCTAATAAAATGCAGAAATCACACCTTGGTTCAGCACAGTGCAAAGATCATATAAATTTTTTTACAAAATTTTGGTTCCAAAAGAAGATGAGAATCCTCCACCACTCTGACCTCAGGCTTGGCCATGTGTCTTTGGGAGTAAAGAGAACACAAGCAAAGGTGACTGAGGAGAACATCTGAGGAGCTGCACTGGTGTAAAAGGGTTAGCCTTCTCTTTTATCCACTGCTACAAGATTGATGTGTCTTATACACCAGTTCAGGCTTCCATAATAAAATAACAATTGTTTGGGTGAGTTAACCAACAGAAATTAATTCTGAGGTTTCAAGGCCAAGACTAGCATAGTGAAGTTTTAACAAATCCTCCTTGTCCTGGCTTTCCATGTGTGTCCTCACACCCTCACATTGAAAAACCATGAGAAATTAGCTGAGTCTTTATAAAGATACAAATCCTAACACAGATGTTTCACAAGTCAAACCTTATTCCAACTTCATTACCAGCCAAAGGCTCCCACTCTCAGTGCCATCATATTGGGGATGAAGGCTTCATCAAACACATTTTGTAGGAGACACACTTCAGTCCCTATCATTCAAGTACTGCATCAAAAAGAGGCTCACTACACACCTGGGTCCTAGAGTGAAGAACCTGCGGCTCCTAGACTCTGCCTTTCCACTGAAACTTCTGTTATCATATCATGCTCTAGCCCAGTCTTACTGAAATATGACCCTATTCCTTTACATTTACCCTAAACTCACTCTCTGGGTGAATGGAAAAAAAATCTACCCTTTCCATGAACAGACGTATTTGAAATAGGGGAGAGCAGAGGGACAGACCAAGACATGTTGGCTTTCTTTCCTCTAATTCATCACTTGATTATTACATCTGTTGATGTAAGCAGATGTAATTGGATTGTTGGAGAGCAAAGTAAAAAGTTCTTCTTAATATGAAAACACACTTAGTTAATATGTTTTCAACATATATGTTAATATGTCAAATAGTTAACCTATATCACACAAATCTAAAGAGCACAGGGCATCCATGCTACAAATAATAATGAATGAGAGTCTAAATAGCCATACAAACACTGTCATTTTGATAGGAAAATTTGGAGCCTTGAGTTTGGTATAACTATAGGTATCTATCCCGATACCCCCTTTGCAATTATGTTTGATACAGTAAAGTCTTTTGAAGATACTACCAGGTCTAATTCAAATCATTTTCTTCATACAACCTTCCTAGCCAAGATCAAATTTAATATCTTTGGTATTAGTACATTCTAATTAGTAGAAGTAATTATACCTTTGCCTTGGCAACATGAGCTGTGGCTCTCCACACCTTCCCTCTTCTCTTTGTGATCTCTGGAATCAATTCCAAGAATCCTGTGTCCAGTGAGGTGACACTGCCCAAACCCTCTCTGCTGCATGATGCATTTCTGACAGCTGTAGGTCCCCTACCCTAGCTTCCTCCTGGCTAACGATCTTCCAGCTCATGGTCTCAGATGTTCCTGCCAAATCCCATCTCTAGAGAGTTCACTTGGCTCTTTGCAGCAACATCTCCAACCTCCTTGCCAAGAATAGAAGATGATACTGTACACAGATGAAATGAAGCTGAACTGCAGAGCTTGTGCTGTGTATTTTCAAATCTCAGTTCCAGAAAATACAGAAGTTAGGAATGATCTTAAGTCACATTTGGCTTGCCCTTCTAACTCCCCACAACAAGAGAAATAACAGTGAAAGAATTTCTGAGAGATGGCTATTGTATTCAAAGTGTCAAGCCTTGACTTCTAGCATTGCCCGGCAGAACACAGATGAATTATGTGATGTACATCCTCTGAATATTCTTTATTACAAATATAAAAGTAAATATTTAAATTTGTACTGACAATCAGTGTAACAAACACCTCAGTTAATGGATGCTTCTCTATATCAATTCACTCAACAGATCACAGCAAATCTGCTATATTCTGAATCAGTGACTACTTATACATCATACTCCCTCAATTGACATAGTTGACAATGTTATACTTTCCTCTGATCCTCCTTATTCTGTTGGACTGATTGCCCAACATTTTCAAAGAAAAATTCTTAGGGAATCACCAACATGCCAGAGAACATGAAGCAGATGAGGTATTCAATCCAACTATGTGAACTACCTGCACTTACTCAAAGCTCAAGCAGGCCTTAATAGCATGGGCAAGGCTTTATAGACATTGCCCCATTTCAAGATAGAGTAACATACAATTGTGGTAACAGCTCAAATAAATACTTGCTATAGAAAGTTTAGTCCTTCTAGGGAATTAACAGGACAAGATGGCAGTTGTCAGTATATATCAAGAAGCATTAGCTAACATCTACCAAGATAATGGAGAACTGGCTGCAGATGTTGTTTCTCATATGAAATAGCTTAGCCCAAAGATCAACTATAACACAAATGTCCACACCTCCAGCCAATTATTTTTCCAGTGTATTATACGTAAGTTAGACAGATTAACAAATTTAGCACTAAGATTTTTGACCAGCTGTCAAAAAAGCAAGTCTCTCATAGTTCCCCTAATTCATTCACTGCTCTGAACCCCCTGATACACATTTGCAAAACACTACTTAGTACATTGATAGATTGTACAAGATAGAAGGCAACTTGTCCAAACCTAAATCCACTCTTTAGGGGTTTGCTTGTATATATGTATGTAGGTAACATACATGTCTGGTGCCCATGGAAGCCAGAAGAGCATATTAGATACCCAGTAACTGGAGTTACAAATAATTGTGATGTATATGTAGGTTCTGTAAACCAAATCCCACTCCTCTAATAAATTAGCAAGTGTTCTTACCTGCCGAGCCATCTCTCCAGTCCAATAAAACTGATTATTGTCTCCCTGTTTTCTTCCCCATCCTTTTTAATCCATCTTCCTCATCATTATAGAAAACTGTCTGCCTGATCTTTCCTCCTGCTAAATATATACAAATAATAAAAATGATAATGAAGTAACAATACCAAAATAGCCATAGGAGGTTGAAATCATTGTTCTATGTGTTTTACATAACTCAATTAACAAATTTCTCCAACAAACCCTATAAAATAGATATTTCCATTATTCCCACCTTATAGATAAGAAAATCAAGACAGAATACTTGAATCATTTTTCTCCACAAAGCTGTAAGCCCAATTAGTCCATCCCCTACTGCTTGTTCTTAACATCTACACTACAGTGTATCTCACAGCTGTCTGTCATTTTAACATAAACAGATGTTCTTAAGCATAGGGAAATGTCATGTTTCCTTCAGTTATCAAGATGAACAATTCCAAAGGTATCACTCAAAGGCTACTGTACTGCCTGTCTCTTGAATTCTCATGGCTTAGTATTGTCATCTCTCCTGTATCCTATCAATACATCCTCCAATTTAATGAAACCCCTAAGCACACAGTGCTGTAATTTTCCCAACTTGGTAGCTTTGTACAGGTGCTTTATATCTGAAGTACCTTGCTCTGAAGCCACTTGGGAACCCCTTTTTGGGGTTCATGCCCTTTTTACCTCTCTACTATTGCTCTTCTAAGATCCTCAGGGCATGAGAAATGATCTTCCAAGCCCATGGGGGCTAGAACTAACACTTTCACAGGACAAAACAACTCATCTGGAGAGATTTGATAGTTCAGTCTTGGGTCTACTGCTATACATAGAACCTCAATAAATGCTAATTCAGTAAAGTGAGTAAGTGATCAAATGAATGAATTCTTAGAGCTGGTTGATGCTAAGAAGGGATCATAGATTCTAGAAGCTCATCAGGAATGAGCAAGACAGCTAATTATTAGATACAGAGATAGCTCAATGTTCTCAGATATATGATCCTACTAATTGGTTAAAACTAGTATACACTATTAGAGTCTTTCAGCTTAAAGTCAGGACCAAGTTAAGAAGCAACCCACTCCCATCTCCAGAGAGGTCACACTATAATTAACCAAAGCATTGGGGGGGAAAAAGAAGCAGTAGTCTTTCCCTTCCAAGAAACCTGGTTTAGGAAGATATGGATGTGATGACTTGAGGTCATTTTTCTTAGCTTGTCGATGAAAGGCTGAAATGAACATCTGAGAGACCCTTCTTTGCCCAGTGCATAATAATATTCTGATGGCCTTCCTTTTCCTAGCCACATCGTTTTCTTCTCTCTCTCTCTCTCTCTCTCTCTCTCTCTCTCTCTCTCTCTCTCTCTCTCTCTCTCCAAACCATGCCAGTAAGTCACAGTATATATGTTCATTTTTATTTATGCAGTAAGGAGACATCAAGGTAAGAACACTGAATTAACCCAAACTTTGACTCTGCCATTTCCCAGTTATGTGTCTCTGGGCACATGTTGCTCTCACCATGATATATGCCATGGGTCTCTGTGCCAGATGGCCCGATTAGGACTTTACATCAAGAGGTCAAGGTTCCTCAATTCTGTGAAGTTGAAAGTGCTATGATCATGTTACTCATGAGCCGATTAGGGCTCAGGGCCACTGAGGGACAGTGCCCACGGCCACATGACCAGCAAGTGAACAGCTAGAAATCCCAACTTACCATAGTTCACTCCAAATCCTGCTCTTCCTATGTGCCCATGTGTCTGGTCCATCTATAAAGTAGAGGGGTTGGAATGGTTGCCACTCCAGCTCTCTCGTTTTATGACTTCATACTCACTTGTGATTGGGGCAGGATCAAAATTACTTTGGATTCTTGGTGCCTGCCAAATCATAATCAAATTGCTGCCTGGTCCAATGCCAAATGCAGAATACTTTGCCCATGGCTCAGCCAGCCTGGTGGTGAGGACCTATTTCCTGTCTTCCCTGGAGCTCTGAGGGTGGGGCGTAAGGAGGGGTTTACACTTTTTGTGCTCTCCACAATAAGACAGCAGCCTGTCACAACACACTGGCATGTTCCTTTCTGCTGCCATCAAGACCTCAGTCCCTAGGATGTCTCAATCACTATGATTTATTTTAATAGAGAAGCCTTCCAGGCACTCTTTGCCAATGCATCTGGCCAGCTTCTATTTGGTTTCCTACGAGAGCACTCCCCAACTGCCACAATAATTGGGCAGGCCAGCACAGAGAAAGGCCATTTGGTCTCAGTCTAACATTCAAAGATCAACAAATCTAGTTCTTTACTATTTCCCCAAATAATAACATATAAAAAAGTATAGATATTTTTTACAGAAATTTATAAGCAGAACCCATTTTTAGATGTCATATTTTCCTCATCTTAATTTAGGGAAAATGGGTCAAATAAGGACATCAGTTAGCCACTGAAATGTGGAGTTGGCCCAGATTTCACTTCTTCCTATCACTGTCTTCAAAGAAAGTTTCTTGTTCCTCACTCTCAGCTTCCAAATGCACATGTTCAACTATACACCTCCCAAGGGTCATGCTTACTTCCATATTTGCTTTTGTCTTTTTTTTAAAATGTAATTGAGCAGGGCAGTGGTGGCAGCACACCTTTAATTCCAGCACTAGTGAGGCAGAGTCAGGTGGATCTCTGTGAGTTCAAGGCCAGTCTGGTCTACAGAGCAAGATCCAGGACAGGCACCAAAACTACCCAGAGAAACCTTGTCTCAAAAAAAAAATCAAAGTACACACACACACACACACACACACACACACACACACACACACACACA
>CABHPP010020521.1:13316-36255 GCA_902168425.1 Peromyscus attwateri | reverse complement strand
ACACACACACACACACACACACACACACACACACACACACACACACAATTGAATCTTTTTGAAAACAGGTGAATTCTTCATCTACAACTCCCCTGCCCCGCCTCCCTCCTCTCCAATTCCTTTAGGGCCCCCCCACTCTCCCTCCAAAATTCATGATCTCTTCTGAGTCCATTTATCATTGCTCATATTTATTTGTATCTAGGGCTGATAAAATATGAAACTTACAGGTAAATGAATGGAACTTGAAAATATTACACTAAGTGAAGTAACCCAGACCAAGAAAGACAAAGACAGCATGTTCTCTTTTGTTTGTGGATCTTAGCTTTGAACATGGAGATTTTAGTCTATAACCTGAAGTATCTGAAGCCTCCAGGAATATAGAAGGAAATGGAACATGGTGGGGTCTGGAAAGAAATTTTAGAGATGGTCATAATAGAAATCAGGGTTTTTCTTTTTCTTTTTTTTTTTCTTTCTCTTCCCCTTTCAACCCCTTGCTCTTTAAAAACTTGCTTTGGGTTTGGGTAAAATCTAACTGAGAAGACATAAAGACATTTATAGAATTTAAAGCACTCAGGTATTAAAATAAGTTTTCTTTAAGAAAGTAGAATAGATGAATAAAACACAAGAATAACTTAAGGAAGACTATTGTGGTCAGGCATCAAGAATAAAAAGAACATGGACTAGGTAAAAGAAAATTAATCATTAATGCATAAGGCAGACATGTTTCTTAGTTAGTCTTCATTTCATTCTCCTACCAAGAACATGACAGGTGATCCTTCATTCCTATTTAGTGATGACAAAACGCATTGAAAGAGTTTGTAAAATTTTCTCGGGTGGCTATCCTCTGTGACCAGTGGTCTAGTGTCAGTGTGGCACTTCCCATTGTAAAGTCAAGGCTGTTGCTTCCTGTTTTCATCAAGACCTCTGAGGAACCTGTTGGGAGGCCTTGCTGGCTGGTCAGAGGTTGCAGCCTACCATGGCTTGGCAGTTTTTCCCTAAATCTCAAGGACATGGAGACTCCCTAACTCCCCAGCGAAACTTTCTGCTCTCTACATGCCCTTATCTGGAGAATGTCCATGGACCAGGAGAACTGACCATATCTGAAAGCTGCCTTTAAGCCAGACGCTTGATTTATCTTTAGCTTGAGCCTTGGCATAGATTCTTGCTCTATTGAAGCCTCCCCTGCTGCACATATGATAACTAAGACTTGGGCTAGGAGCCTTATAATAGAACTGTGCCACTTAATTCAGATTAGGGTTTATCCCCAGGCTCCCCAATCCTATATATTCTTATAGTCTGGAATGAAGTTGAGCTGATTCACTGAAGTCTATCTCCTGGAGAGCTAGCTGTCTCTATCGTACCCACAGATGTCTGAACCCTGTTGCCCACTTCTGCCCACTCCACCCTCGTGGACCAATGCAGCTAACAATCCCAAGGAAGAAGCAGAGCCACAGAACCCTCCCAGATGCAAAGTTCTGGGGCTGTATGAGATCACCACACCTCGTGGGTGGGCCTGGAAACGAATTCAAGGTGCAAAACCAAGCATCTAATTTGAAATTTGGGAAGAACAGTTGGTTTGTGGCAGTTCCTAGGAAGACATGAAGAGCGAGAAACCCCTTCTGTGTTTCATGGACTCACAGCCTAGGAGGGGAGAAGGAGATCAGGCCAACCTTCACCCCATGCAGGAAATCTTCTACAAGCTGATATAGAGGTGAGCTCCAACCCCTAGCTAGATGACCTCCACTCTGCTGGGAAATCACCAGTCCCCATGACAGTGCCCTTTCCTGAACAGGTCTGACAGTCCACACACAGAGTGGAGCTCTGCCCTCTAATTCCAATCTCTCTAGGACATGAGGACTTTCTGATTTATGCACAAGTCTCTTCTGAAGACCCTTATGAAGAAAAATGAAACTTCCTGCAACAATTCATTCTCCCATGGCCATTGCTTTGTGGTTAAGCTAATATTTATTAGCCAGTGGTGGAGAAGACACACAGTACTGGCATTTGATGTCTTGCTTGTCAGAGAACTAGCCTGTGCACTATTACCTCCTTTCTTTTTGTAATATTGATTGGACTTTCTCTGATTAATGAAGTAATACATATTAATTACAGACACATTAGAATATAATATAGATAAACAGATCATTATTAATTTCTAATTTTGGACCAGGTACTATTTGCTACATATACTTTAATATACATTACTTCATTTAAAATTCACAATGACCCTGCAAGGTCACCTTTATTTCTATTTTAGATGGGAGGCTCAGGATAAAAACCCAAGCACTTACCATTGCCCAAGAAGGACAACACAACTTTCTAATAACTTGGAACTCATATGTCTTAATATAACTTTCCTTTCTAAATTAATCTATGAGCCTCCATCTTTTGCTTAAATTTCCTCTGTATGTATGACAAACATGTGTGTGGTGTGCATTCCTGTGTGTGAGAGAGAATGCACCCCAAAATACATGGAGAGTCTGTCTGGTGTCTGGCTCTATCACTCTGAACTTTATTCTATTGTAGAGTCAAAGTCTCTAACTGAATCTGGAGCTAGACTGGGCTAGCAAGACCCAACATTCTTTCTGTCACTGCCCACCTCATTCCCTCAGTGCCTGGGTTATGGACTCAGGCAGCTACGTTGGGCTTTGCACACGGGTGCTGAGGGTTTGAGTCTGTATGCTTGTGAGGCAAGCACACCTACCTGCTGAATCATCTGGCCAGCCCCAAAGCAACATCACTTTTTTTTTCATGAGATGGGGATCAGAATGCACAATGGTTACCATAACATGCCTGTCAAAGGATATGCTACGAATTAAATTTGTCTTGTTAATAGATGATTAGTTACTTCTCTACTTTCTTATTAATATAGATATCGTGAAAAGTATTCTTGGAAGTGAAATTCATGCAACCTGCATGTTTTTGTAGAAATTCCTTAGAATTATAGAAGCTCACAAGGGTAATCAGAAAAGAGGAGAAAGTGGTGGTAAACGTAACCAGAAAGCATTAAATACATGTACGAAATTGTCAGAGAATGAAGGCAATAAAATTATTATTAAAAGTTCTAAAATCATTCGTGCTGAGCATAACCCTCACAGTAAGGGTTCAATCTCTTGAAACATAGGCACAACTGTGCCAAGATAATCCTTTGCTGTTTTCCTAATATTGTCTATACAAATGTAGCAATCTTGACTAGTTCATGTTGACTCCTCATGTCCTAGTAGAAAAACATTAGCTAATAGATACCAGAGGATACTTAATAATTTTCAAATAATTGAATGAATGAATGAATGGAATGGAATGTGATTGCAGAGAGCTTCTTTTGTTTGCTAAGTCTGCTGGGAAGAGATTTACTTCAGTGGAACACTGCAGTGTAGTCTATCCTAACATTTGACCCAAGGATGTTTGACTTTCCCTGTCTGCTCCTAGACCCCTACCCAGCATGCATCCTAGTGCAGATGGGGAAAACCACACTCTTTATACTCCAAAGGACCTGGAAGGGCAATCTACTTCTTCCATGCACCAGCTGCATGTGTACAGGCTCTGTTCCAGGTTGAGCACACAACATCTGGAGCAAATAGGTTTCATGATGCCCATCAGCTAGACAGGAGATGACCTCTAGTTACAACCTCTCTATTCTATCTAAGTCAAAGAGAGCAGAACTGATTTGCCTGTTAAAGTAAAATTCAGGTTAAACAAGAAAACGTGATCCTTAAACAAGAAGGAAGGAACTCAATTAGTGGACAATCTAGTATCCATTTCTCTAGTGCTTCGCAGTTCATATACAACTGGCATCCCTGAAGGTCAATACCGACAGTGAAGACATTATTGCCTGTTTTTAAAGATTATGAAAATAGGGTCTGAAATTTAATTTCTTAACTAACCCAAGAATCTGCTAGCAGTTTGAAACAATGCATATGTATGGAGCTATGAAGCCCAATCTTGTGTCTACTTCTCACTCCTCTTTACTATGCTCCTGCCTGCCTCCCCAACCTTGGCTTCTTAAGGTTTTTTTTTTTTTGGTTTGGTTTGGTTTTTTGAGATAGGGTCACTCTGTGTAACAACCCTAGCTGTCTTGGAACTCACTCTGTAGACCAGGCTGGCCACCTCAAACTCACAGAGATCTGTCTGCCTCTGCCTCCCGAGTGCTGGGATTAAAGGCATGTGCCACTACCACCCTGCTTCTTTATGTTCATAAGGTCTCCATCTTGTACAGGTATCCTTAGATCTACCATATCTTTGCTGTCAGGCCACCTCTCAAAATGGCTGACTCCTACAACCCACCTCAGAGATCATGCCCACAGAAAAGGAAAGGTCAGGCCAGAGTGATGCTTTTTCACATAAGAACAAGAAGCAATCCTTCACTACACCCTGTCCTGAAAACACATCATTTGTCAGACATGCTATAGTCCATCTGTCAAACAGAAGCACTTTTTATCACCAGGAATCTGGGCTATTTGCAAACCAGTGACCTCAAGGTAAAAAGATTCAGCCAAGTAGCTTGTTAGTAAGCCAGAAAGCCTCTGAAGCCAGCAACTCTCCCCCAACTGGCTGCCCAAATGACAACCATTTAGGAAGACGTGGTGATGAGGGCCATCTGTGGCCATGCCTCCAATGCATGCCATCTTGATTTCCCAGAGGAGCTCCATGTTTTCCAGGCAAGAAGCAGAGGTTTCCTTGCCCAGCATTACAATAAATCAGACAGGACTAAGAACTGGGCTTCCATCAAAATCATCTTTTAAAACAAGCAGTACTTCCCTAATCACTCAGAGATTAGGAATAGCCAATGATATTTTGAGGCTATAAGGAGGAACTAGTTCTGGGTACATCTGAAACAGTAGTCTAACAAGAGACTGATAGCTGGGGCAGCTAGCAAAGATGGCTTGTGGGTAGATAATATTGTGATAGGACTATTTAGTTGAAATCTGTAAACACGAGAGAGAGCACCAATGCATGAATTAAATTCCAAAGTTCAAAGTGAACAAAATATACTAATATCAGAAAATAATTCATTCATTCATTCAATGAGCATTTGTCAAGTGCCAGGCACCATTCTGAGTAATAGAAATACAAATTTATCAATTAACAAAGTTGATAAGGATCTCTGTGCTGGTACTGCTTATAATCTGGTGGCAGAAGACTGTTAAAAGACAGCGAACCCAGGCTGGGCGGTGGTGGCACACGCCTTTAATCCCAGCACTCGGGAGGCAGAGGCAGGCGGATCTCTGTGAGTTCGAGGCCAGCCTGGGCTACCAAGTGAGTTCCAGGAATGGCGCAAAGCTACACAGAGAAACCCTGTCTCGAAAAACCAAAAAAAAAAAAAAAAAAAGACAGCGAACCCAATAAATAAAATAAATCCCTTGTTATAATATCAGAGATACAAGACATAAATTCCCAGGATGGTCTAGACTAAGTCAGGATAAACATGGAATGCAAATACAGCTGGAAAGGCAGGAATTGAGAAGTTAGACCAGATGGATCTGGTTTAAGAGTTGAAGATAGCATGTGGGGCAGACAGGAGGAGGTCAGACAGCCTACCCTGTAGACGAATTTTTAAACGGTCTTATTAAATGAAAAACACGGAGCCAAATATAGGGATGAAAGCCTTAGAGAGATCAGGGAAATAGGGAAAACCACCAGACAACCTTACCTTACCAACTCCACAGCTTCCAAGAGAACGACTTCCTGTCTACCCAGGCTTGTATGGTTCTGCCATCTGATTTGCTCTCTGTCTAGCTACATCACTTCCTATTCCTGGCCTGCTCTGTCACTTCCTGTCTGTACAGGTCTCCAGAACTCTATGGTAGGTACTGGGATTAAAAGCTTATGTCACCACGCTTGGCTCTGTTCCCTAGTGTGGCCTTGAACACACAGAGATCCTGCCTGCTAAGTGATAGGATTAAGGGTGTGTGCTCCCACTGCCTGACTTCTCTGTTTACTTAAAATGACTCGCTATTTCCTCTGATCTCCAGGCAAACTTTATTTATTAAAGCACAAATAAAATATCACCACACTATCCCCTTGAAGCATTGTCTTCTTTTAATTCAGTTGATAGTGATGAATTGTCTATCTCCTAAATGTAAGTCACCCAACAAAGCTTGTGATGATTAGGAAAGATTCTCTAGTCTTAGGAAACCAAGACTCCAGAAAAAAGATTTTCAGTATCATCTGGGGAAGTTAGCAAACCTCAATGTCACTCGTAAAGGCTCTGGTTCTACAGCATGGGCATTTTCAATGAAATTCTCATCTGGCTGTTAGATACAGGGGGAATTTGACTTATAGATAATTGAAAGTGGCAAGAGCAGTGATAGGCATGTGAACAAGGTGGAGTGTCATCAACAAAGCTTACCAGAAGGGGACTCCTCAGTGAATTTTTGAACATCAGGTAGAAATTGCCCCAGCAGGTGCAGAGAAAGGGCTCACAGCAGCTGAAGAGGTGGAGTACCAGCCTTGCACAGAGGTCAGAGAGAGAGCAGGCCACACAAGGAACACACAACAGTTGCTACTGGTGGAGCCCAGAGAAATCACAAAGAGGAATGAGGACTAGGTAGTCCTTGTTGAATGAAACAGCTAGCTTTTAGATCTATTGATTCTCTATCCCACAAGCTCATCCTTTCTTCCTGAGAAATACCATAGGCAGGGTTTCTAAGACCGATTTGGCTGCCCTTAGGCTACTGTGATGTGCCCTCCTTCTTTTGTTCCAACCTCATGTTCCCTACCTAAAAGCACTCTTCATGCACCATAGTGCTCTTCTTGGAAAAGAGTAGTCAATACCTAAGTGTTTGTTATTAAATTCATTCCCCAGCAGTTGCTTGGCTAGAGGAGGGTGTCCCAGAGATGCCAGTAGAGATGTACCTTAAAGATTTACCTTTAGCACCCCCAGTAAGAGCACAGAGAAAAAGAGCCCATGTCTGCTTTGGACATTATGATAGCTTCAATATGGTTGCTAGGCAATTGTCAGGGAACAGGAGGAAATAAAGAGAGTACAAAAGGTTAAAGTCAGGTTTTGAAGTTTCTTAAATGTTGTGCAGAAGAGCGTAGACTTCACTCTGACGAAAAAAGTGTCGTTTGTTATTTTGGCAAATGTCTTTTGAACAGTTTCTATGTGTGAGTTTGTCCTGGGAGCTGAAGCAGCAATGCTGGTTTCTGACTTCTTAGAGCATGAAGTCAGGAAGGCAAGAGAGTCAGCATACCAGTAAACTGGACTAAGAGCTGCTAGCCCACAGGATTTCCACAGTCAGCCACCTTGATGACAGATGGAAACACCACCTTTGCACCACCATCCTTCCTCTAAATGTCCTTGTCCGGTGTTCAGTTCATGGGGAATTAAAAATGCCCAGAGAATTGAACAAGATACAATGTAGATGAATTTCTAAGCAGTCTTATTAAATAAAAAAAAAAACCTTAGAACCAAATACAGGGGTGAAAGCCTTAGAGATCAGGGAAATAGGAATAGCCACCAGCTAATCTCACCACACCACACAGCAGCTTCCAAAGTGAGCTGCTTCCTGTCTACTGGTGCCTTTATTGCCTTGCTGTTCTGCCCTCTCATTGGCTCTTAGCCCAGCTACCTCACTTCCTTGTCACTACCTGTCTGTACAGACCTCCAGGTCTCTATGGTTATAAAGTGATCGAATTAAAGGCATGTGTCACCATGCTTGACTCTGTCCTCTAGTACGGCCTTGAACACACAGAGACCCTGCCTGCCAAGTGATCAGATTAAGGGTGTGTGCTACCACTGCCTGACTTTGGTGTTTACTTAAAATGGCTTGCTATTTCCTTTCATTTCCAGGCAAACTTTATTTATTAACATACAAATAAAATATCACCACATTTCAGTATGAATAAAATATCACCACAATACAATATAAAAGGAGGTCAGAGTGAGGGATGTCATAGTATGTATATGGACAAACCATAATTCCAGATGAACAGGAAATATGCTGGCTGCTGTTGACAAGAGGGCTTCGCCACTCGGTACAGAGGAAGAACTGGAGTGCTTGGGCTTTGCTGTGCTCTGGATTACTCATTATGAAGATACAGACTATCCAGCCCAGGGCCCAAAGTACTCTACGTTGAGACTGGCTGTTCTTCAGCCTTATACTTGAAACAGTGACTTCACATCTTAATAGAAAAGTACACCAAACAAATGCAAGCAACGTGCCAGAAAGCAAACCCACAAAAAAAATAATCATTTTCCTTCTCATTGCCTTCTGAAAGCTCATTATATCTGAACCCACTAAGCAGGACTTCACAGACTGTATTTGTCTAGTTTGTAATTAAAGCACTAGTTTTCCCTAGTCTGAGTCAAAGGGGGGGAGCACAAATTGGTCTTGAAATGGCATTCTTTTTGAATTAGTTATAAAATTTGCATTGCAACCTAGTCCCCATTAATAGAGTGTATACTTTAAATTTGTGTTATTCCAACTTAATTAGGTCTTGATACTTTTTTTTAAAAAAAAAGTAATCAGGAAGGCAAAGGAAGAAAAACTGTACAATGTCTATGTTCAGAGACTGCCTAATGATCCCACTGCAACTTTCACACTGAAAGATCTCCAGCACTCTGAAGTCCCTACCACTGAGGCTTGGGCACTGGAGAGCATAGCTGCAGGAATGTCTTCCTGTCTTTTTTAGATGGACAGTTTGTGAGTTGTGGCTTTCTTTGATCTTTCATTTTTCTTTAAGACATATTGATGGGTACCTGTAAGATTCAATGCAATGTCTCTATATATACACATAGTTCATATTGATCAAATTTGGTCTTCCTTTATCCACCCACCACAGCCTTCCCAGCCTCTGTCAATCACTACTTTACAATTAGATGGACTTCTCTTGGCTTCTCAGCATATCTCACATATGATATACCCTACTTACTTTTCTGTGTTTGACTTGTTTTATCTATAGTCATGTCTGACTCCTACCAGTTTTGTTGAGAATAACAGGATTTCATTCTTCTTAATGGCTGTATAGCATTCCATTGCATACAAACATATGTATGTTATCCATTTACCCCTTTAACTACTAATGGGGATCAAGACTGACTTCATTTCTTAGCCATTGTGTGTTGCCAATTCTATTAAATGATGGAGGATAGCAATAAAAAGCTGTCACATAACTTTTCCTGCAGAGATATGAACACATGTCTATTCTCCCCAAATAGGGGACCAATGACAGACCAAAGGAATAATTCTACCCATCTAGCTTGTCAAACCACTGAGGTTACTGGGAATACTTATAGGAATATGGGTGAGTCTCAAGTAGTTTTATTACTAAAAGCACTACCCAACCATAGTTGATAACTCACAAGCACTGCATCTCTGGGGCTCCCTGCATGACTTTGAAGTAGTTCCACCAAAGATTCTGCCATAGATTTGCCAAGACAGACTCAGGTGGAACTTTTTCTTTGCTCCCTAGTTGAGATGAACAAACATTTCTTCATGTCTCTTCAAGAAGAGTCACACAATGAAAGATCCAAAAATGACAGAGTATCCAAACCAACACTTAAACAAGATGCATGAAAGGGATAAGAGCATTACCAACAGAAAAGAAGTAAGGGAACTGTTGAGCTTGGAAGCAACCAGGCACCTTCCACCTTACTGCTTTGTCACCCTTAGCGCATAGTTTCTACTTCAGAGCCCAAGATGAACAGACTACCATTTAAAAACCTCCCTGCAATCACACATTCCTTACTCAGCATTTACCAGAACATAATGCTTTGTTATGTCAGGCTTCATGGGGAAAAATGAAGTTTTATTCAGAAAACATCCACATTTGACTAAATGTTCTGGTCATACATGATTGCAAATTTAGTACAAGAATAAAGAGTCAGAGCCAAATATCAGAGCCACTGAGGGCAAGGAATGGGCTACAACTTGTCATCTCAAGCAGATCATCAATTGTAGGGCCCTTGGAGCAAGCAGCTTGAGCATTACCTTGGTACACAAAACCTTGGTGCATGAAGAATGTACTAACTGCATTTCTCAGGAGTTATGCTCTCCATTCCCTTGTTCCCTTTCTGTTCTTATTTGTAAATTGATGATATTGTGTGAGAACTGCTTTAACCTTAGAGAAAGGATATTCTAGACTCCTTCTCCTCCAGATGAGCCAGTTCAAGCTTTCCTTATCCATAGAGAAATGCTTTTAACCATTTCATACTAATTTCCCAATACATTTTGATTGGATTAAGATGAATGCCTTGTTCATTCCTGGTCCTTCAAATGGTGTTGATGGACTGTGGGTAGGTAAAAGAAAAAGGAAAACAGAACCACTGTCCATGGTGAGACCCCAAGGCATGTGTTGAGAGCAAAGCCAATCATGGCTGAAACCCAGACTTTGATCTACCCAGCATGGCTGCCCATTTACCCTCAGAGGCAACCCTCTCAGAGGAAACCACCACTGTATCCTTAAAAACTCCTCTTTAGAAACAAATTCTTGCATGAGGAGGAGACAATCAAATGCAAAAGCAATCTCATCTGTTAATGATACAAGGGAAAAGTTGGGATCTAACACTGTTTTGTTCACACCTGAGAAATGCAAGGTTCTGGGAGACACAAGAAATTCAGTTAAGTCTATAAAAGCAGCAACTTTGCATGACTAGCACATTCCTGAACAGGTGGGTCCTTCCTGAATCTCTCACTAGTATAGGAAGCCTGACTCCATCAAAGATGTTGTACATGCAAATGGGTACAGGTGAAAAGCTGAAGTCATACACTGAACTACTAAGCTTCATACATTCATATGAAAACGAGTCAATTGTCATCTTAAAAATCTCAGGATCCTCTAGAAACAATTAGGAAACTCGCCCAGTAGCTCTCACAGGAAGTTTAAAAGTTGGGTTTTTTGTTGTTGTTGTTGTTGTTGTTGTTGTTGTTTTTAATTAAGACTATTGCAACCACACAAAGAAACAAACTACCACAGAGAGGTCATAAGAAACAAAGAATAGGAGAATTAATGTCAACACAAAATCCAAATCAGTCTTAGAAACCTAAAAATGTTAAATAGATATATTTAAAAGATAAAGAAGATTAAAGTGGAAACAAAGATAATACTATATTCTAGGAAGCAATGGTAAAATTGAAAAGGTCAAAAATAAAATTTTCACTAATAATTACTTAAGTTTAAAGAGAATAAATTTAATCAAAATTAGATAGAGTTAAAAGACATCACAACATGAAAGATCTTCATGCTAGAACTTAGGAAAATACCATGGATGGTAGAGAGAAGTGAGCAGCACAAAGTGAGAGAAGCGGAGATCAAGAAAGTCCAACATACATATAAGATAGTGGCGCTCAACCTTCCTAATGCTGTAAGGCATTAGTGCAGTTATTCATGTTGTGGTGACCCCCATCCATAAAATTATCTTTGTTGATATTTCATAACTGCACTTTTGCTACTGTTATGAATCATAATGTAAATATCTGTGTTCTCCAATGGCCTTAGGTGACCACTGTGAAAGGATCATTCAAACCCCAAAGGGGTTGTGACCCACAGATTGAGAACTGTGGATCTAGGAAGAATTTAATGAAGAGGGAGTGAATTGAGGAGCTTATATTTGAAGAAGCCTGAGTGCAGGGGATTTTAGCATTGAAAAAAAAAAGTAGGAATCCCCTATATGATGGGTGAAAATTCTTAGCAATTCAAGTACAAAGAAATTTTAATATTGCCATGAAAAAATTCCTCATAGAGAACCAAAGACAAATGAGGAAAAAACACTCAGACTAATTCCAGGAAGAACAAATGGACTGTTGCTGAGCTTCATGCCATCAGTCATAGATGCCAGAAAACAACGAAATATTATCTTTGAAAAAATGAGGAAAGTAACTGTCAACTTGAAATTCTAGAGCCAAATAAATTATCATTCAAAAGTAAGAGCAACATTAAGATATTTTTCGATCAATTTTCATAAGCTCTCACTCAAAAGTGCTACATTAAAAAATGTCTTGCAGAAAAAAGATGTCAAGGCCAAATGAAAGAATAATCACAAATAAACAAATAAAACCACTAATTCTCTTAATCAGAATGACTCTTGTAATACATACCACATATGTTCTGTCTGTAGTGCTATGAAATAAAATTATTCAGCTATGACATGAGCCATGAGATCTCCCAGTATGAAGATCTTTCATGTTAAAATGTCTTTTAACCATTAAGTTAAATTTATTCTATTTAAGCCTAACTATTTGTTTACTAGTGACAACTTGAATTTAGACATTTTTCCATTTTCTCATCTTGAGAAAGAGATTTTAATCTTGGCTTAGATTTGTTGACCTAGAAGTGTTTCATTTTTTTCTTTGTCTTTCAAAAATACATTCTCAGAATCTCCATTTTCCATATCAGACAATGATATTTTTACTACTAATTGTAAAATAAAAATTGTGATGGTATCAATTTCAACTGGTTTAAACACCATGCAGAACTTACATAGCAGATTGTGTTATAAGGAAAGACAAGAGTTGTTGGTCAACATTAGACTGCAAGTAAGTCTATTGTGGCTAAAAGCAGCCACAAATTAGTCATGATAAGTGGTGTTTCACTTCAAAACTAGGAAAGGGAAACAGAGTTGGAGAACACTAAGTCTTTCTAGCAGATGATGGAAGGAGGATGACAATCAAGCAATAAAAATATTAGATAAGGATTACAGGGATAGGTCAGCTGGTAAGAAAGCTTGCTGCTTTTGAAGAATACCTGTGTTTGGTTTCCAACATCCACATTAGGTAGCTCACAACTGCTTGTAACTCTGGTTCCATGATATCTGAGTCCCTCTTCTGGCTCCCACAGGCACTACACACACATGATGCCTGTATACATACACAATAAATAGATAGATAGATAGATAGATAGATAGATAGATAGATATTGCTTAAATGCTTGAAAAAACATTAAAAAGAAAATTCAAAATAAAGTGCAGAAATAGCTCTAAAAACTTGAGTAATAACAAAAAATTGTATCACCAGAATTATTTTAAATATTTTGTTTATACCTCCTATCCTTAAATTAAAAATAAGTAAATAATAATCTGTAAAGCAGTATGCATATACCAGGGAACAGAAGAGATCAGTTTACATGACTATGGAATCAAACCTTAGCAGAGTGAAGCAATGGTAAATAAATACACAAATACATAATATTCAATATAAATAAGTGTTTAGTGGATTGAGTAGGGTCCCTACATAATTTTCATCTACCCAGAAACTCATAGTGTGTTTGTTTTGAAATAGGGTCTCCACACAATGCAGCTAAGGTATGATGCCAAGAACCACAAATGATTCCTAGTAACCCCCTGAAGCTGAAGATAGAGGAATTCATTCTTCCACAGAGCTTTTCTAGGGAAATCAGCTCTGACAGCAACTTGATTTTGGACTTAGAACCTAGAGAATAGTGAGAAAATAAATTCCTTTATTTAACAGACTTGGTTGTGATTGGGAAACAAAGAAAATGTCTTTTTGAAAAACAGAGCCTCAGAAAGGTATAGTGAGAAACTGTAGAGTCCTTATGGTAGATAGAAACTTATCGAAGGCTTGTCACATAGGCAGGAGCATTACACGATAGTTGGAACCCTGGACAGTAAAGGAAAGGATGACCAAGTGAAAGACCTGTGGGTAAACATTTCTGGCATGTTCTATAAGCAACATTTAGGTCACTGGGAGTGATTGGACACAGCAAGAAAAAGATCAGTGGGAAACAGCCATCTAAGAGCTAGCCAGGGCATGTATTCAGAACTTGTAATCCATGGTAAGAATTTTGGATTTTGTATGTATGGTTGGGAGCTCTCCACAGGTTTCACTGTGCACAGTTCATTGAGCATATTTAATAAAATATATGTGAAGGTTTTAAGTAAGAGAATGAATATACAGTAAGAAAATATTATTCAAATGATATTTGGCACAGATGCATTAATACTTATCAAAAAAATACAAAATAAATAAAGAACAGAGGAAATTATGATAAAGGGCCAATTCATCAAGATCAGAAAACAATTTTAAATCTCTATCCATCAAACCATTTAGCCACAAAATAAATTTGAAAGAGAAAAAAGGAGCAATAACAATGAATGATAAATGCAGACAGCAGAAGATTTTGGAATTTTTCTCTCAGAAACCCAATATATCAAAAATATAAAAATTGAATACTGATTTTTAATAAGCCAGTTAACTACGTTAATCCTGAGTGAGTGTGTGTATATTAGTTAAATCAATCAATAAGCCCTATATCCAAGGCACAGAGACAACCTTTCTTTACCCCCATATATATCACTAGCATATATTAACTGTAACAAACAGTGAGTTTCACCATGGTGTTTTCTTCCATGATGACTAGCTACTTTGATAATATTCACCCTGCTCATTACCATTTCTAACTCCCTGAACTCCATCCTCTTCTCTAATACCCCTGCTTCTGCCTTCATGTATTTTGTTTTCTTTATGGACTCTATATATGAGAAAAAACCCCTAATAATTTATCTTTCTGAGTCTGGTTTGTTTTGCCTAACTCGATGACCTCCAGTTTCATCTATTTCCTTCCAAATTACATGATTTTATTTTTCTTTATGGCTGAATATTGCCACATTTTCTTTATTCATCCATCTGTTGAGGGGTGCCTAGGCGGATCACATAGCTATCATAAATAGCTGCACAATAAACACAATTGTGTATGGATTTCTCTGATGCACTCATTTTAATTTCTTGGGGTACGGAACAAGGCAATATTGCTGGGTCCTAGGGTCCTTTTTGTTTTGGTTTTCTAAAGCACAACCATACTTATTTTTCATAGCAGTGAAATTAATTTACATTCTCACCAAGAAAGTATTAGGATTCATCTCCCTATTGCCCAACACATCCTCACCATGTTTTGTTTCCTTGATCACACTTCTGACTAGGATTTGATGGCATCTCAAAGTAGTTTTGATTTGCATCTCCATTATGGTTAATGATGCTGGACAATTTTGTGTATTCATGGGCCATTGGTATTTCTGTCAGTCATAGAGCAAAAAGTTAGCAACATAATGCCATGTAATAAATTTGTTCCCTGGGTGATAATCAAGATGGACTGAAGACTTAAGGAGTCCCAGATATCTGTGTGTCTTGTATTCCTCAATTCATTATGACCACAACAGTGTATTCATTTCAAAATATGTAAGCATGAGGAATAAGACGTGTAAACAACTAATCAAGGGTGCATGCCATTGTTAGTTTGGTTTCTTATTGGCTTATTAAAGAGTAGATTATTTATCAATGTAACTGATGTATATTAAATTCTAAACATGGGCAAGGCTCCTGTTTATAACAAGAATATATAAGTAGAATGATTATAAGCAAACCTTAGGAACTAGAGTGCCTGAGTCTGATTTTGAATCTATATATCTAATGAGCAATTATTAACTTCTCTCTTACTTAGTTCCCTACTCTGTGAAATGAATTTAACAGTGCCTACCTCAGAAATTTGTCATGGAAACATAAATGAATAAATACATGTGATGCATTATAAACCACATAGGACCCATGATGATCACTTGCCCAGTATCAAGCAACTTTATTTTAACAAATATACATATTCCCCGAACTCCATGGCCCACTTTATTTCAGTCTACTTTTGCCTGTTTCCAAATAACATTCATCTCAATGCCTCTTCTTACCTTGCTGAGTCTCATGTTCTCTAAGTTACCCTTGGTAAGATTGGTAACGTTCTGCCAAGCCTTCACCACCCACTGTGGTTGATCTAGCATCCCTACCTGTTTTGTTTCCTTAAACTAGCTCTCCAGCCAGAGTCATTTTAGTTATTTGGGGTTCACACACTTCACATTAAGGATATCTGCTGACTGGTCCTCCCTGTTTTGCCCTCAATCCCACTAGCACCTTCTAGTTATTTATTATTATGCATACCAGCTACTTCAGAATTCTTGTAACAAGCCTCCTATGCCTTCAGCTTGTTCCTTGCCAAGTTATCTTAGTTTGAATTGACCTTAAGTTATTTCCCAAATCTTGATAATATTAGTTTATCTAATAATTTATTTAAATGTGTATCTGATGTATGTACTCACTAGATGTAGAAAAATCATCTTAGTAAAATATAAACTAATGCTGTCACTTCCCTATTTCCAAATATGTCAGTCATTCTCAGTTGCTACCAGGTTAAACCGAGATCTTTAGAATGGGGTTGGAGACTCCCCAGCAGGATGCTAAAATTCCAACAGAACTCCTTGGAGTTCTTTCGTAAAGCACATTTTTATGTATTATTTGAGAATTTTATACATGTATACAATGTAGTTGGATCACATCTACCCCCCAACTCCTCCTGAATCTCCATATCACCTTCCCAACTTTGTGTCTCTTCTTTTTCTTTTAACCCACTGAATCTGACTAAGACTGTACACATAGCAGTGTGGGGCCACCCACTGGGGTATGGCCGTGATCTACCATGAACCACACCTCTAAAAATAACTGACTCTCCTTCACTTATCATTCTTCACCTGCCAATATTCTCTCAGTTAGAACATGCTACTATCATTGTGCAAAGTACAGATGTCTTCAAGCTGTCTCCTAAATACCTATCTCTTTATCCATACAGTAATACAGTCTCGGTCCTGGTCAGAGAAGCTCCTTGTTGCAGGGGACACCAGTTAATAAAGACATCATACCTAGTCCAAGGGAAAGAGGTGCCTGTGCCTGTGAAGTGCTCAGCCCTTAGAGTTCTTTAAGGGGAGCATTCTGTTTTATGTTTCCATGCCTTTGCAGAAGTTCTCCCTCTGCTTGAAATAGTTTTCCTTCCTCTTTGTGTGTCTGGAGAACACCAGCCTACAGACAGAACAATACAAATGCCGAATCTGGGTGTCATGGATCAACCTACCTGACCCAGTAACTTGCGCCTTCCTTTGGTGTAATATCTAGTTTACATAGAATACGGAAGACATATAATATCTATTGAATTTGTATTTTTAATAGTTTTTATAATAGGGTCTTAAAGCCAAAAAATAATTTGCCAGACTCACAATGGCATGATGAGGAAATAACTACTTATACTGTAGAGGTCTAGCTGGTGGACCACACACTGTTGTTTCAAGTCCAAATACCACTGACTCTGAGTTGGATATTTGCGTTTACTTCTGTCACATATCACCATAGATTAGAGAAAAAGAAATACCCAAGCAGGATTTTATTGCACTTTAATTGGAGAATCATTGAGCAAATCAAAATTGTGGGTTAGCTTTTCTTATTTGTGGCTGTAGATATGGAAACATTAAAGGGGATTTTTAATAAAGAGAATAAAGTAGTAAAAAAAAAAAAAAAGATCCCCACTTAGTGTTTGGAGTGATGAAAAACTTGAATAGCTATGTGTTAATAAAACACAAGATAATTATTCTCATTTAATGCATACCAATTTCATTTTTCCAAAATAAATAAACCCAAATGTTCAGACACCAAAGATCTATGCATCTGTATGATGCAAGATAAAGGAATCAGAATTGGGGCAAACTAGTGTGTTATTAGGAGGAGGACAACATATTAAAAGAGACTGTCACTGCTTCTAGGCCACTAGTAGATATCACACATCATACAACACATGGTGGCTAGAGAGGTCAATCCTGCTCAAATGGTCATTATACCTGATGCTTCAGAGAACATAAAGAAGTTTTATGTGTAAAACTGTAAATGGAGGATAATAAAGTAGTCAGGAAAATGAAGAACATGTCATGTACATTTGATCACACTGAGTATTGCTCCTGTAGTATACTTTGATGGTCAAGGATGCTTGTTGCATGTGTGGTGGCATCAATTAAATCAAATATTTAAACCACATAAGAAAATTATGGATAAGAAAAGAACTATTAACTGCTAATGGAGAGGGATGTTAGATGTTTGGTGATAAAGACAGAAAATGTAATTGTATACCATTTTAATATTTTGAATTTTTGTCATAGCCATGCATTATATTATTAATTTTAAAAAATAGTGATGTTCTTTACCTATTATAGATGAAGATTAGAATATAGATTCAAGTTTCTGCGCTAATGAAAAAAATTGACACCCAGAAAAGAATGTTGCCAAGAATTAGAATTCAGCCTCAGGGAGGTTTTGGTCTGAGAGGAAGGTTAAACAATGATTAATATTGAAATGATTGATCATCTGCCTCTGGCTACTTCCTCAAGCCCCATTCCACCCTCAGATATCAGGCAGGCAAGTCTCTGTCTCCCAAGCTCTTAGTCTTGAAATCAATTTGCCCACAGATTCATTCGATTTAAAAATGGTTACACAGACCTACTTTGCAAGTGTTCATTAAATCCAGTTCCTATGTATATGGAGGTCTATTGAATTCTATATAGCATAGTTGACTTTAAGTGTCAACTATCCTATACCACTCAATAAGTTTTTGTTGAATGACAGATGCTAAAACCACTGAGCATCTTCTATTAGGAGAGGCTCTATGTAGGGGTTAAGTATGTGCACTTGCTTGACCGACTAAAGGGATGCTATCTATGCTAGATAGCAGTATTCTGGGTGTACCTTTGGAAATATCTCTGAAAGAGATCAGCATCTGAGTCAGTACAACAAGTAAAACATCACCCCGAACAATGAAGGCAGGCATTATCTCTTCCACTGCGGTCCTGAGTAGAACACATAGAAGAAGAAATGAGAAAATCTTTGTTTGACCTGAGACATCTATTTCTCCTATTCATGGACGTCAGTGACCTCACTTTTTAGGCCTTTGGACTCTGCCTAAATTCTACCCCTTGCTTTACTAGGTCTTCAATTTACAGATGGCAGATCATGGGACTTCTAATTGGTTTTAGTTCTCTAGAGAGCCCTGACTAATATACTCGATTATTGCTCTCAATTAATAATATGAAATGGAAGTTTAGGGAATTTACAGGCAGAGTCAAGTTCCCATAGTGATCACAGAAGGCATGACCCAGACCCAATCTGTCAGACTCCCAAGGCCAGTTCTGCCAACACCACATAACATTGCCACAATTAATTAAAGCTATCCCTCTCCTTAGCTATTATCATTTTAGAGTCATTGAATTGTGATATGTGGAAATGGTGCAAGTGTCCACAGAGTCAGTTTGTTGTTGTTGTTTTTCACACCCCAAGTGTCTGATCATTGCTTGTAGACATAGCTGGAGCCCTGACCTTTCACCCATCTACCCCTGTTCCTTGCAGCATCCCAGTGTATAATATTCAGACTGCCTTAAGGGAGGTCTCCTCCCTGTCTCTTTCTGAGCTTTCCTATTTTACCTTCTTTGAGTTCAAATGTTGAAGAGAACAACCCTGGGAACAAGGCTAATGCATATATTTCTTCCTCTCTCCGCTGTGTCCCTGAAAATCAGAACTCTCACCCCAAGTCTGTCTTGGTCTGCAGCCAGATGAGGTCCTTTTCTGTTTCTGCCCCCACAAAGGCACTTAAAGTTTGTTTCTGGGCCCAAGCTGTGTCATATTCCCCTTGGACTGGAGCCTTGCTTTATTTTTTCCCTTTTGCTGTAAGAGTGACACCCTCCCAGAGCTGCAGATCTTGGGTGTCACATTAATTAAATTTTAATATGTGTTATTATGATCACTATTATTGTCATTACTGTTTTTAATAATGTTCTTTTTGGCAGTTTTTGGAAGCCTCTCCAGCAGTGATATTTGGCTCCAGGGATAATGGATCCTTTTGTAGACAGGCTTATAGACACCATGCCTGCTGTTTTTCTTGCAGAGAGAGCTTTTTTTCTGATATTGGGAAGCTGTAGGAGCTGGGAAAGTCCATGAGCCTCAGTTGTACTTTCCAAAGTGAACCAAACCCTTTGGGTGGCCAAGATTCAAAGACAGTGCCATGGTCATTGGTGAAAATTGTGAACCCCCACAGCTATTGATTCATTCATTATTTAAGTGCAAGTTTGTTGCTCACTGGCACATCATTTTCTTTTTTATAAAATGTTGGTTAAGAGTTATGACAAATGAGGACAGTATATTGAACTGCATTGGCTTCTTCCTGTCATCACATGTAAGGGACAAAAGATGTAAAAGACAGATACATGAGTGGTGGGACTGTGATTTTCAGGTGTTAGAGACCATTTCCAATTGCAAAGAGACATTTCAACATGTGCATGAGCCCAGAGTGTGAAAATGAGAAGCTATTCTAGCCTTGGTTCCACTGCAGGGGTCTGTGCCTGTGGCCATCTGATAAGAGCTGGCAGGGTGAAATAGTAGTGAGAAGAGAATCATACAAAGAGAATCATATGTAGGAATCCTACAAGCTATTGATCTCATGTCATTCACAGTGGTGCAGGGACAGCAAGGCTGAACATGTATGAAGTTCTATGCTGTGGATATCGCTCTATATGCTATAAATGTGTTGCTCTGATTTGGTTGATAAATAAAACACTAATTGGCAGTAGCCACGCAGGAAGTATAGTATAGGCAGGACAAGCAGAGAGGATAATTCTGGGAACAGGAAGGCTGAATCAGGAGATGCTGCCAGCTGACACTGTCATGAGTAGCAAGATGTAAAGTACCAGTAAGCCACAAGCCACATGGCAACTTATAGATTAATAGAGATGGGTTAATTTAAGATATAAGAACTAGATAGCAAGAAGCCTGCCATAGCCATGCAGTTTATAAGTAATACAAGCCTCCGTGTGTTTACTTGGGTCTGAACAGCTGCAGGAGCCCTGTGGACATAGGAAAACTCCAGCTACAGTTCTACTTGTAAGAAAAAGCATGGTTGTAATTTGGAGATGTGAGATACCATTAACAACTATAGGCATTGGGGAATATTTACTGAAGTAAACAGAACTGGATCAGAAATATTACAATCCAGCTGTGGAGCTGGAGTTGGATCTCACTAAGATTGGATTGGAACACACCACTTTAAACCATTGGAAACTGATGCAAATGATCATACCTTGAGAGACTCCAGAACATCAAGCCAGAAAGATCAATCAGAGAAAGAGAACAGCTGAGAGGCACTTTTGCAATCAAGGTGTTGTCTAGACTGAGAAGATCCATGTATATTGATGGACAGACTCCAGGACACCTGGGAAAGGAGAACATATTTCTAAGTGGAAGAGTGAAAACTAGGAAACTGTCTGGTCAGCAGAAAGTAACTCAGTCCCTTCCATCAGGTGCTGAGGTCTCTGATGTCATTTAGGATGGAGCCAAGGCCACAGGGTTTTTGGCAGACAGCATCAAGGCAAGAATCTAGCTAAACTGATTTTATTGTTTCAACTTTTTATATATTCCTTGTTTTTAACAAATACTACTTGCTTGGCCCAAAATAACCTGGTTTTTCCAACCCTGAGGGTCTGAGGAAAACAGCAGCTATAGAAGAAATCTCTGAAGTCCCATATGCAAATAGCCACATTTTTTCGTGAGCCTGAGGGTTCTTGGAATAAATTCCCAATAGTTAAATATACCTCCAGAAAGTAACAAAATAGAAAACTGTTTTTTTTTCTTTGCATGTTGAACCTCATTTGTAAAGAACAAATATAGGTAAACATCTTTTACTTCAGCTCACTGTTAAGTTATTGTGGAATTTAAAGTCAAAATGGTTCTCTGCTGTTTTTCTGTTAACTGAAAATCCTGAGAAGTCCATCTGGTATACCCCAATGCTACTATATTTGCATTCATTCTGTGTATGCTTCCTGTGTCCAGTACACAAACTCTTCCAAAGCAATTTGGTGCATATTACCTATTTGGACCACCCCATGACTAGGGAGAAGTCTCTACTCCTATTCTACAGTGATGAAACTGAAATTCTGTGTGCTAAAGACAATAAAGCATAGTGCAGGCTGGAATTTAAACATGGATGTCTGCTCCTGAGACCCGCGCTTTGCTTTATTATGAATAAAACTTTGCTTTCACAGGTCTGAAGATCGTCTTCACTACATCATCATGTTTTCTTGGGGTATAATGACTGTGTGCAGATATACATCCAGATGTCTGTGAGATGCATTGAGCCAGTCACTTGCCACTTCAAGCAGTAAAAACAAGGAAACGGTTACTTCTCACAAAGCTTGTGAAAAGGCTCAAGTAGCCTGTAATGTGAGTAAACTCCTGAGGTCTAGTTCCAGTCACTACTACAATTTGCCTGTAGCCATTTGATCATTCATGGAAACAAAATGTTACCAGTCTTCCCACAGGTAGGCATGTCTCCATCATTGATTTTATCAAATCCCGGCCTAAACTAATCAGAGCAGCTTTCATCCAAGGAGACTACTGGTGATATATTTTGTATATTCTGATAGGCTTATGAATACATTTTCCACAAGGACATGGGCATTTTGATGATATAAATGTGAATCTAGTGATACACTAAATGAATAAGCCAGGTCAGGGAAGCAGTAGTCCACTCTGTGTCCATGTATCTTGCTCCCATTAAGGCAGACCTGATCCATGTCCCTTTCATTCACATTCTTCTTCCAGTGGCTCCACATTCACTCTAAAACTGATTAAAACACATGCCTTTTCATCTCTTTTGCCTGATGTACATCCAGTATATTAAATAACAAAAATACAACCTTGAATACCAGTAAGTATAATTGCAAGATCTGATGTAAATTGGGATCCTGCAGCACACGAAATCTTATCCTATGAACAAGCAGGTAAATGTGGAAGGCAGAGCCAGGCTAGTGATGCACATTTGCTGACTAAGCAGACAGATGAAGCAGGCACTGTCAGGAACCCGGGTGCTGGCTATTTACAAGACAGCCAAGGGTCAAAGTCAAAGTGGAAGGACAAAGTGATCAACTCCAGAACTGAGGTAGGACTTCTTTTTTTTTCTTTTATTCTTCCCTCATCCATTATACCCCAGGTACAGTTTCCCCTCCCTCTGCTTTTTCTAGTCCCCCACCACCTCCCTTCTCCACCAGATCCATGTCTCCTCTGGTTCCCTTCAAAGAAATAAAGAAAAAGAAAGAAAGAAAGAAAGAAAGAAAGAAAGAAAGAAAGAAAGAAAGAAAGAAAGA
>CABHPP010020521.1:0-13216 GCA_902168425.1 Peromyscus attwateri | reverse complement strand
AAGAGAAGAGAAGAGAAGAGAAGAGAAGAGAAGAGAAGAGAAGAGAAGAGAAGAGAAGAGAAGAGAAGAGAAGAGAAGAGAAGAGAAGAAGAGAAGAGAAGAGAAGAGCAGAGCAGGCTTCCCAGGGAAATCAACCAAACAAGGCATAGCACATTACAATAAGACTAGGCCCAAACTAGCTACCAGTTTTGCCTCATCTAGAGACAAAACTAGATGAGGCAACCCAGTAGGAGAAAAGGGGTCCTAAGAGCCAACAAGAGTCAGAGACGCTCCCTTCTACCTCTGCTAGGAGTCCCACAAGAACACCCAGCTACACAGCCATAACATATATTCAGAGGACCTAGTTCAGACCTGTACAGTGTCCGAGTTTGTCTCTTCAATCTCTATGATCCCCTATCAGTCCTGCTTAGTTGATTCTGTGGACTGTGTTCTTATGATGTCCTCCACCCCTTTGGCTCCTGCAATCCTTCTCCCTGTTCTTCAGGTTTCCCCTGGCTCTACTGAGTATCTGGCTGTGGGTCTCTGCATCTCCTCCCATCAGCTGCTGGATGACACCTCTCTAATGACGATTGGGCTAAGCGCTGATCTATGACTACAGCAGAATATCATCAGTAATCATTTCATTGAATTTTTTTCCCAGTCGTATTAGGTTGTATTCTGAGTCCCTGGGCTGTCCAGCCTCTGGTTCCTGGCAGTTCCATACTGTATTGGGCATGGGCTCCCTCTCATGGCATGGGCCTCAAGTTGGACCAGTCATTAGTTGGCCACTCCCACAAAGTCTGTGCCACCATTACCCCAGCACATCTTGGAGGCAGGACAGCTTGTAGGTCGAAGGTTTATGGCTGGATTGCATTTCCAGTCCCATTGCTGGAAGACTTGTCTGGTTATAGAAAATGGCTGGCTCAGCCTCTATATTCCCCATTAGCAGGTCTTCACTAGGGACACTCTTAAAGATTCCAGGGAGTTTCCACTGCATTAGGTTTCCTTATCGCCCCCCAATTGCTCCCTAAGTCCAGTCATCTCCCAACTCTCCCCCTCCGTGCCCCATCCTTCCTGTTCCTACCCCACTGTCCCTCAGTCCACTCTCAATATCTCTACTACTTCCCCTTCCCAGGGAGATTCATGTGTCCTCCCTTGAGCCCTCCTTGTTACTAAGGCTCTCTGGGTCTATGGATTGCAGCATAATTTTCCTTGGGTATTCAATGGTCTCAAATAGTCATATCCTAGATGCTAGCAGCTACATATTGGTGAAATTATTAAGGCCACTCCACGTAGTTAAAAGGGAGATTTATTTAACGGCATAACTTACAAATGAAGGGATAGGTAGGTAGCGGGTTCTGTGAAAGACACAGCGCAGTCTGGCAGTGTTCTCTGGAGAACTCTCCTCGGTCTACCTCTAGAATCCTGGGTCCAAGCAGGAAGAGAGCATGGCGCATCCTGATTTCCGGTCTTCAGGGCCCTCCCTTCGCCCCGCCTTGTAGGCTTGATAGTTACCAAAGCCTCAGTGGGGATTGGAACTTCCAGACCAAAGCTGGAATGGCTACCCACTACAGCTACATCTGTATTTCAGAAGAAGATTTCCCTATGTGAGTTTTGTAGATTGATAAATGAAAATCAAATAACAATTTTAGCATTAAAAATCAACAAACACAAACAATTGGTATCAACATGAATGAGGGTCAGCAAGAATTAGAAAGAACATATTTAATCCACCAAGGTTTGCAATTAATGGAATTCTGAGATACTAAATGACTGCTATGAAGTATTTTTTAAAAAGTGGCATCATCCTGGAGATGAGCAAAATAAGACAATGTCAGGAACAAGGGGCAGACATAAGTACATCTAAATAAAATTACAGCAGAAAATAGAACTTCAGTTGATAGTCATGCCTCCATGTCCATATGAAAAATGAAATATTTATATGAAATAAATTGCTGATCAGCTCTCCTCCTCTGCTTAATAAAATGAATGTTAAAGAAACGATTTTAATTGAGGAGGTGATGACTACCAAAATGAGAAAGTGATACTGGAGCAAAGATGTGAAGGATGTGAAAGAGTAAGCCATGAGAATCTGAGATGTCCCTACTTGAGGTGAATTGCTCTTATTGTACTGGTTCAACTATAAAACTTCTATCAGCCCTTATGAGCTTGGGAGTCAGTTTGATGGAAAGGAAACCCTTCACGGCATTTTGTGAATTTTGATTTCATCTTCTATTGAATAGCTACACAGTCCTTAAATGCATAAAGATAAGATACACAAGCTCTGAATACAAGCCACTTTGGGTCTTGTCTTTGTCATAAACCTTTAATGTGGCCTCCTTTCCATCTAGTGCAACTTCTCAGCTAATCAAATACAGTCATGCACCATGGATTTGGGCCAGGCAATCACATGGAAACAAACATCTAGTCACACTCAAATACCTTAAATAAAAGGGTGGTGACTCTATCTTGAAAAACTTTTGCCAAGCCTTGAATGTGTGTTATCCATATTCATCCAAAGAACCCCCTTTTTTCTTTCTCCTTCTTTCTCCCTCTCCCTTTCCTTCTCCCTCTCCCACCTGTCTTAAGCCTATAATAAAAAGTCTATATTGGGGCTGGAGAGATGACTTAGCAGTGAGGAGCACTTGCTGCCTTTGCATTTAGTTCAGTTCCCAGTACCCACATAGTGGCTCACAACCATCCCATAACTCCAGTTCCAGAGAATTTGATGCCCCCTTATGACCCATGAGTTCTTACATACATGTGGTATAAAAGCATACACTCAGAAACACACACATTAAATATATAAATTAATTAATATATACATGAATCATTATATCATGGGTGGATATATTGGCCCACCTGTAAACCCAGTGCTCAGGAAGCAGAAACAGGATTCACAGAACAAGTTCGTCAGCTAGATTAGAGAAGTTGGAGGGCTCTGGGTTCAGTGAGAGACTCTACCTCCCTATATAATGTGGAGATCAACCAAAAATGACATTTGGATCAGACTCTGGTCTCTGTACATGTGCACACACATGAGTGTGCTCACACACAAACAAGCATACAGATACGGACACATACAACACTCACACACACATACACATGCAAAAACCCATAATGAAGTATTTTATTAGTAAAAATCCAAGGTACATTATTTGTATGTGACCTATCTACACCAACCTGTACTCTAAGTCATCTCCAAATTACTGATAATACCTGCTAGGGTGTTAAATGCTATATACTTAAATATGCTGCGTTGTTCAGTAAATGATAGCAAGGAAAACGTTGTACGCATTCAGTAACTACTTAATACTTTCAAGACAATACTGTTAAATCACCAAAGCTGGCCTGAAATTCACAATTCTTCTGCCTCAGCATCCAGAGTACTAGAACTGCAGGTATGTGCCCCCATACCGAGCCAGTTGCAATTTTTTCTGTGTGTTTTAAGTCCACCGTTACTTGAATCCACATATGCAGAACCCACTGACACAAGAGCCAGCTGTACAAAGTGCTCTAGGCAAGGAGCAAGAACATGCTGATTTTTATCAAAATGATTTCCCTACTCCCAAAATAGTCCAAGTTTGTTCAGCTATCCTTGGCAGGCAGAAAGATGGATATGTGGAAAACAAGTGGCTTGTGGGAGGGAAAGAGGTCATTAGGAAGCATCCCACTTAGGAATTTAAGGGGAAAATAACTTATTTATCACAAGAGGAGACAGTTGTGCTTCTGCATGGCCTTAAGCTTTTCTTTTCTTCTGGGTTCCTATTAGCTTCAGATTTACTGTGGGGAGATGTACTGGCCCCAAATCAGCTAAGATAAGAGGATCCCTGGCGAGAAATGAGCAAGAAAGACAGGAAGCAACAAAGAAGGCCAGGGAAAGATTAGGGGAAAATGCTGTCCTAGCAGCCGTAAATAAATCATTTGCTAAAAAGGATATTTGGCTAAATTGCCTCCAAGTGTATATTCCCAGTGGGCATTTTTAATCAGAAAATGCAGAGCATCATAAAAAGTTCAGCAATGGCGACTTTGCTGCCTGGGAACCTAGGCGTTTCAAAGGAGGGGCTGTGCTACCAACGTATGGCTGGGGTTCCAATCATAGTTTGTGAATTACTAACTGAGTGACCTTATGCCAAAAATAAACCCAAGGATCTCTCCTTTTCATCCTCGTTTGTAACCTGGAGTGCACAAATTCCACTGTATCGGGGTGTGAGAGGGTTAAGGCAAGTGAACCTGGCTCCTGGTAAGTGAACAAATGCCATTGTTCTCACCATGCTTTCTTCTGATACAGTGTCACAATGGACACTGGTTTTTCAGCTGGGGCTACAATGTTTTTTATAAAAAAAAAAAAATTTACCAGTTATCAAGGCTAATTAGGTAGTTTGAAATGAAGCTGAAACCTTGAAATTGGGGACACAGGTCCTGAGAAGGTCTTATTCTCAAGACCAATAATTTCTTCCTGCCTCCTGGGAAACTGTCCATTTATTCCAAATGTTTCTGTCTCCACAGCTCAGTTCTTGTCTGTAAAGTGCAGGTTGGAATAGTCACTCAGAAGATCCTGGTAACTGATACATACTGACTCTAAGTTTATTTAATAGGCAATTAAGCTCCTCACCTAAAACGTTTGCGTTTGTAGCACTACATGTATTCTACGAAAGACATTGACAATAGTTGCCTTGTTCTTTGAAAACTAAGTAAAAATAGTAGTCTTCATTTTGTAGAGGGGGTTCAGGGTAAGTATGGGTATCAATTATGGAGAAAGAACAAACGTGCAGATCCAGATCAATTCACATAGATTATGACAGACACTGAACAAAAAGCATCATTTGTGAACCTGACATCACAGTACAGTTCTGAAAGTGCAGTCGTCTCTATTTCCAAACACCTCTGGCTCCATGGGTCTTCACTCTTCTGGGCATTTGCCTTTCCTTCAAAGATAACAATGAAGCCAGGCTGGACTCCATCGCAGCTCCACGCCACCCAATTCTCCTGTTCATCCTCAGTGCCTGTTCTATACCTGATCCACACAAGCCATTCAGTGAATAATGGTTGAGTGAATGAGGCTATCTGAATCTTGAAATGATTCTAATAATAGGCCGGCTCCGGTTATTAGCTAACCATATCAATTCTGTAATCTTAGATTAAACACTAGAAGGAGATGGGATACTCAAATAAGCCTGATTGCCCAAGATTGCCAAAAAATTGGCATCTGAGAATTCAGACAAAGTATAAATGCGTTTTATTATCGCGTTTAAAACCCAGTTCCACAAGTCTGCTTCTTTCTCTTCCAAATTCAAGTTTTAGAACCTTGTTTACAAAGATAAAGTATACAGCAAAGTTAAATGCAAGTCTACTTGCTGCAGCCTGCCATGTGTCTCTTCTGGACAGTTTCAGTTTACTTTGCTTTTGCTCTTACTCCTGTGCATCATCCTTTCACAGATCTCTTTCTGCCTGTCTTTATTCTGAACCACTCTCATCTGTAATTTGGAATGATAGAGGCTATCCTTTTAATTATTAAGATTTTATTTGTGTGCTGTATGGGTCATAATCACTGACATGTAAACAATACTTGAGGTGAAAAGAAATTCTGTCATTATTTCTATTATTTTAACCTTTTTTACAATCTTAGAAGATGAAAAATAACTAATTCAGTGGCCTTTGTATGGAGAGTTTCTAAGTATATAGTCCATGATGACCCATTTTTCTGAGCTGGGAAAGAAGTCAGGTAAGACTTAGAATTGTATCTGTCCACAAGGCAGAAAAGGGATGAAAGGAACTGATATTCTCCTATAAAACAGACTCTTGTGTGGTTGGAAAGGCAAAGACAACTATCATGTGCCTTTACAATTAAAGTGGAAAATGAACCATCAAGAACCGAAATGAGTAAGCCAACCAACCTCTAGGTTTCATATTTCCAGGAGTCACTCTCAGACCCAGATAGGTGAGCATGTCGAGAAGTTCAGAAACACAGCTCTGTAAGTAAGGAGAGGCAAAAAGAGAATCTGGACTTCTCTCGTTGGTAGGGATCAGGCCCGATAACATGGAAAAGGACCAAGGCTCAGCATCATTGGAAAGACAGAGGCTAAACAAAGGAAAGCATCTGGGAAAATAACCATCGAAGACATAAAAATTTATCACCAAGGTGAAAACAATGAGAGAACACACCTCCTATGCATGACCCACACGGAAGTCTCTCCAAGCACTACTGATACCTAATTTTCTGTTCCTATTGGGTAAAACCACATGCCTAGGTGGATTTTCTGAGACACCGCTATTTTCATGCAGAAAATGTGGTTTGATATTTGTACATATGTTGGCTATGTAGCCTGATGACTATGATGAAAATGAACTTCTGTCTCAGCACAGGACAGGCCTGTAGTCATCAAGTCCCCTTGGACTAAACCCATGAGCCAAGTGAACCTTTTCACCTTTAAAGCATTTCTTTCAGGTGTCTGTCAGACTGATTAAATGCTGACTAATAAAAATCTTCATGCAGTATTTTTTTAAATAAATGAAATAAAATAGTAAGGTAAAATTAATTCCATTTAAACTTCCGGTATCCCCAATAAGTCAATACCAGCATTCCCATTTGGTAGACAGATACAATGGGACACAGAGAAGACTTTTGATCAAATCCCTAGTATTTCTTGAAATTCATATACATATAGACACTATTATAACTACATTCACACACTCTTATTATTCATTAACCATCCATGGCTCTTGTATATGATGAATTAACAGTATTTTCATTTAATGTACAAATTTTCTGTTCTTTTGCAGAAATATCACAGTTCACTTATGGAAAACATAAATTTACAATATTTTCCTGCCATCGTCCTTCAGTCTGTAAGTATCAAATAATATATTTTTTACTGCATTGTATTGTATTGTATTGGAACATTTACCTTTACAAATTGTTGTTTGCATTGCTGACTTGAGTTTCATTTTAAAAAATCATTAAGTGAATTTTTGCTTTGGATTAGGAAAGAATTTTCAGCAACTTCTGATATTAAGTACACTTTTTGCCATTTTGTACTATGTATTTATACAAAACAGCATTCTAAGCATTGACAATTATAAAATCAAAATATTGATCAACTCTGGAAAATGTTGCAAAAGCTCTATGTCCTGCAGTATCAAATATTCAGCCTAGACATAATTCATTATGTTAAAATAAACAAGCCCATCCATCTCTCCAGTATGAAAATTGAACCTTTTAATTATCTATTAAGGATATGTTTTGCAAGAAATTGTTTGAAAATAAATTTCTTCATGATACATTAACAGTAAATGTTTGAATTACATATCTATTAAATATATATGTATATGAAACATTATAGTTTATATATATTTATGTATATGTAACATGTAAGAAATTCCTTATGATTACCTTGAAAGAAAGATGTTACAAGTAAAAAAAGTTTATGAAGTCATGGTTCAAATTCTAGATGTGTGATAATTTGGTAGGTAGCAAAAGAAAATCAAAACAGCATTTATATGTGGCAGTTTTTCCAGTCTGTAGAATACATCCAGCCAGAAAACAAGGGGTTGAGGTCTCTTACTATCACTATCAATGACACTGTTTTCTGAACCCTGGAAAAAAGTCATGATAACTTATTCTAAATGGTCCAGTTACCACAGATGAAATGTTTGCATCATGACTGCAAGATTTCTAATCAATTTTAAGCTACAGCTATAGCCCAATGACTTCAAGGTCCTAATGCCAGGAGTCCAACAGGCAAAGAAAATAGTCAACATCTTGGCAGAAGTAATTGGCTCTGATTCTCAGAAGTCACAGGGCGTGTCTTATATATGGAAGCAGGATTTAAAATTGTTTAGAACCTAAGCGGTACACCAGAGAGCCTCTTGGTATTCACACTGCTCATTTTTAACAGTAAATAGACAAGTACAACAGCCACATCACAAGAAATGCATGGCCTTGAGGGAGTGGGTATTAGCCTATGTCTCTAAGTGGTCAGATGGGCTACTGGAGGTTAAGAACCTGAGTTAACAAAAGAGTTTAGACATGATGTCTGCTCAAGACTAGATAGAGTGGATTCCTTAAACTTTTTTGTGGAAAAGAAGCCAACAGGTATCCTGAAGGAGGCCTTCTTCAGCAAGATACAAACACTATGTAAATCATAGGGATCAAGGTGATGCAGTATGTATTCCAAATCGCATATGCCACAACACTCCTGGTAGTACCAAAACACTCCTAGGTATGGATCTTATTTTCTGGGTTCTCATAGCTGAATATCTGGTTATAGATCATTGATTCATCTTCTCAAAGGTCATTCATAGACAAAAACTGGTCTTGGTTTCTAGACAAGTTTCCAGACATTACTACCTCCAGGGCTTCCAGTTGTAGCTGTTCAAACTGTTTTACTGTTCACTGTCTTCTCTGTCCAATCCTACATTCTCATCCTCCTTTAGAAAAGTTGTTCTTAAAAGCATCTGATTTAAACTAACCATACTCAAAGCCCACAGTACCAAGAAGCCAAACTATATTTTGTATGTCTTAGTTAGGGTTTCTATTGCTGTGATGAAACACCATAACCAAAAGCAACTTGGAGAGGAAAGGTGTTTATTTGTCTTACATTTCCCCATCATAGTCTATCACTGAAGGAAGTGAGGACTGGAACTCAAACAGGACAGGAACCTGTAGGCCGAAGCTGGTGCAGAGGCCACTGAGGGGTGCTGCTTATTGACTTTCTCAGCCTGCTTTCTTATAGAACCTAGGATCAGCAGCCCAGGGATGGCACCACCAACAGTGAGCTGGACCCTTCCCCATCAATCACTAATTAAGAAAATGTCCTCCAGCCAGATCTTTTGGAAGCATTTTCTCAATTGAGGTTCCCTCCTTTCAGAAAAATCTAGCTTGTGTCAAATTGACATAAAACTAGCCAGTATATCATATTTTAATGGAAGGCATCAGACTTTGCACACAGTTAAGTCTAAGTTCACACTAGCTCTAAGCTCTGTGACTTTAGGGAAATTCCTAACTTACTCCCAAACGAAACTGGCGAGAACAAGCCATTCAGTGAGTGTGTGATGATATTGGGTGCTGTGAATCTTCTCCCATCTTGTTGTGGAAGGCAGAGCTCTTGCAGGGATATACAAACTGGGTGTCTTTATACTAAATGCTTGGAACAATAAATGTTTTTAGATTCAGGGTTTCAGATTAGGGAATCTTTGTATAGGCTTCATCAGCTGAGTAGTCTTAGTTCAAAAATCTAAAAGGCTCCAAAATCTCCAACTTTTTGAGCATGACCTGGTAGCTTTCAAAGTTTCCAGTTTTGCATTTTCAGATTAAGAGTGTGCAACATGTACTGAATTTCTGAAACACTCTCACATCATTAACAAAAAGCATAAAAGCCTGACATCGTCTCAAGCTTTCACCATTTTATTCCAAAGATGTAGATGTGGGAGAACAGAGGCAAGAAAAACGCACGAGAGTTTATTTATTTAGATTGAAGGTAAAGTAGGATTTTTATTTTTCTGATGCTGCTGACCTGTTCCAGCCAGCATCACTTGCCTCAAAATAGATCATGTCACCATTGTGAAAATGACTTTGCAGTTTTCCAAAAGCCTATGATGGATCATCAAGAGGTCAGTGCAGGCGTCCGGTACCCCACGTTTTGGAAGGATGCTGAGACTGGAAAGTCCTGAGCAAATGCCAAACCTCCCCAAGCATTTACTCCCTTCTTAACTGCTATTACCCAGCACACTAGGCTGTTTCAGCCTGCTTGTGCTGTACCCCTCCGTCTTCCCCACCTACTGTAGCATATTTTTGGAGACAGATCAAGTTGTTTCAACATTGCAATAATTAAAGAGCAATCACTGAGAAAAAGCAAACAAATTAAATCCAAATGCATGTGGGATGTGGCACATTAGGAGGCTGTTTCTAGCTGGCAGACACAAAATTATTTTTGAAGTTACAAGGATGTGTTTTCCTTGGTTCTCTTACTACCCAAAAGAAGTCTTGCTACAAAGGTTGCATTTGCCCCTGTAGAAGGAAAGCCCTTGAGACTGATGCTGGCTGCAAACACCAAATGAACTCACCAGACTAATCACACCACACAGTCATGAGATAAGCACAAGTGCAGACATGTCGTGTTTGCAGAAAGTCAGACTCAGCCAAAATGCACAAGGTGAAACCACGTGATCTATTAGAAAGGACACTCAAGGAAAGCAGGAGAGCTGGAGACCACAGGCAGGAACACAAAATGCCAGAGCTAGGCTTGGGAAGTAGCTGACCTTGAAGCCTGATTTTATTCATGTCAAACCTGTTTTGAACGAAGCATTTGCTGCATTTGACACTATTGACATTGATCTAATGAGAGATTTGTTTATGAACTACGAGCTCCCAATTATGACAGAAAATCAGCCAAACTAATAATCATATGCTAATAAAATTTAGTTTTCTGTTTATGTTGGTTTTAATTCACCAAATATGTGTCTAATTATCTTTAAAATATGAACAGGAAAAGCAAAATTCATTTGATAGAAGAGAAATACAAGCACAGTAAGTAATCCTCTAATTCATGACATTCAAGTCTCCATGGCTTGAATGAAGTTAAAGAGAGGCAAGAACACATAGCCATTGTTAGTTGAAATTCTAATGAACCATATATTTTTTATTCCTTCCTTTAACTAAAACAGAAATGAATCTTCTAACATTGAGAAAAAAATAATTACCAGTTGTAAGTAACCAGAGACCAATATTAAATTTGCAGTCCTGACAGTTGAAAGTTACCACCACTGAACAAAAGAGACTCATACAAGAATCTGAGAGAGTAGCCAGGACAGCCCTTCCTGTACACCTGCTTTCTTGACTAGAAAGTGATGTTCTCTCTCTCTCTCCATCTCTCTCCATCTCCTCCCTTTCCTCCTTCCCTCCCTCCCATACTCACTCACTCACTCAATCCATGTAATAGCATGAACAAATAGTAATTACAGCAGTGATAGAGGTAATCTTGGCTAAAGAGATTAAGTATAATTGTTACAACTATGCAAACAGTGAAAAGAACCTCATTTATGTTAATAAATCAATGAAGAGAAGGATTACCTTCTTCCTTGATGTACTTCATTTAGACATCAACAAAGACAACCCTGTGCCATCAGTGACTCTGATGAACTGCAAAAAACAGTAAACTTTTGTAACAACAGATGAGAATACTACAGTTTTCAATATGCATGCTTAATTGTAATAGTAATAATTCATGAATAATGTTAATAAACAAATCTCTGTTAGGTTTCTGTTAAAGGACTTTATGTGAGTTGAACTTTGTAACAAACCTAAATGTAATAGGCTAAAAGAAACGATCTTCCCTTTTCTATAAAAAAGGAGGCAGAATGTTGAAGTAGTCTTCATGTCTATATCTTGTAAATAATAGGTAGACTGTGTAGGCCAGTGTGTATTAGGTGGTTTGTGTTTTTTTTATGTGGCCTTGTTGTGGTAGAGTTTCTGCCTATACCTCAACTTGCATTCTCCTCTTCTTCCCATTACATAAAGCATCCCTGATCTTAGTTGGGTCCATAGTCACATGGACAAAAGATATAATTTCCAAAAATAAGATATAATTTCCCCAGAGTCTGCTCCTGAGAATAGCTTTCCCTCCACCTACAGAGTCCCATCCTTAGCCTTGCCAGACAGTGGAAACTGTGAGATGTATATTGCTTTCTGGATCCTTCCCTAGCTTCCGGGAGATGCTCTTTCCTAGCAGTCTCTTTCCAGGCCCTGGTGGCTCCCTCTTGGTCCTTATCCATCTACCTCAGGAGTTGGTGCTTGTGTATCATCTCAACCTTATTTTGTACTTTACATGGATTTCATAACCATTTCATATTGGTAGTTGACTTGGCTACCATCTTAATGCCATAGGGTTCAGTTTATCGCCTCTATACCCTCCTTGCTCACCAAGTTCCTAACCTATTGACAGAACAGTGGCTGAAAGGCTCTATCAGTATTCCCCCTCCATAAGCACAGACTGCCCATGAGCAATCCCGCCCTGCCCACCTCTCCTCTGAGAGCCTCCCACCCTTCCTCCTGGGAGCCTCCTTTTTTTTTTTTTTCTGAGACACTTGGGTCCTTTGTCTCTGGGACAGGGAAACAAGACAGGAGGCAAGGTCACCTAGGCAGGTCCTGCAACAGACCCTTGAAGAGTAGTGATTGAAAGTGTGGAAAGAAGCAAGGCAATGGTGTGAAGCACAAACTTCAGCTATAAAGTTAGTCCTTGAACCTAGATGGTAGGTAAACGATACGTAATAAAAGAGAAAGCGGGCTATTGGGCTAAGCTTAGGATCACCTCCCATTGGGTTACTGGATTTCTCTGTCACAAGGGAGTCCCTGGTCATCTGCCCTCTTACTTTCCTTCAGTAGCTTTACCCTCTTTAATTGTCACTGACTCCAGCCACTGACCCCCACACACAATTGAGCTCTATCTTTATGTAACAACAATCCTTGCAGACAGCTTAGAGGTTTATCATTTGTCTTAAATCCTGGATCTGTTTCTGGCCCAATCAGCGGTATGCCTTGGGCAGCACGGATTTTCTAATCATCAGACAGAAGTGAACTCCTGTCCACTTAGCATTTTCCTTTCTTTGCATGAGGAAAAACACTCTAGTCCAGATCAATGCCCCCCTTTCCAGGGCTGGCATTTTCCTTGGTTCTCTGTCCATCAGCTAAGTGAAGAAGAAATGGCAAACAGCACTCAGAGAAGCATGTCACCAACGCGCAAAATGTGAGACCTCAGAGAACTCTTCAAATTATCTGCCTCTTGCCTACAGTCCCTTTCAGTCTCAGCTTTCTCACAGAGCACTTACTCTCTTGACAGAAAATGACTTTCCCTTATTGATGGTTCACCTTGGACTGACCCCAACCCTAGAGCACATCCAGTGTCTCCTTTCTACTGTGACTTGTCCCTTATTGATGGTTCACCTTGGACTGACCCCAACCCTAGAGCATATCCAGTGTCTCCTTTCTACTGTGACTTGTCCCTTATTGATGGTTCACCTTGGACTGACCCCAACCCTAGAGCACATCCAGTGTCTCCTTTCTACTGTGACTTGTCCCTGTTTCAATTGCTTGAGGGGCTGTGAGGTAACCAGAGCAAAGACAAGCCAAGGTCCTCCGGGAATATGCTACAGCCCCAGAGGACAAGATCTCAGATGTTCTGATTCCACACCAATTCATGTTAAGTTGAGCAATTTGTATTGTTGCTGTAGAAAAAAAAAA
>CABHPP010020516.1:24337-36266 GCA_902168425.1 Peromyscus attwateri | reverse complement strand
GGGGGGGGAATATTAATTTTTTTTTTATAGATCACCATGCCATCTGCAAACAAAGACAGCTTTACTTACCCTTTTTCAATATAAATACATCTTATTCATTGCTAAAATATTACTGTATTGTTTAGGACTTCTGACATGGTGTTGAAAAACAGTAATGAGGAGATGAATCTTTGCCTCATATCTGATCTTAATGAAAAATAGTTTCTCTCCTTGGGTGTGATGTTATAGTGGATTTTGTCTTGTTTGCTTTGTAGACTTTCTCTGTCATGTTACAGAAGTTCCCTCTCTTCTTAATTTGTTGAGAATTTCCATCAGTAATGGATGTTGCATTTTTATGACCTTTATTAAACAACTGTTGATATCATTATGTGATTTTTCTCTTTTAACCTATAATGTTCCGGGTTACAATAAATAATTGAGATGATTTTAGTTGGTAGTGATATGTAATTCTCTTTGTATGTCATTGGACTCAACTATATGATGTTTGTGGTGATTTATTTCTGTGTTTGTAGAGTACAATGGTCTGTTTTTTTTTCTTCTCATAATGACCTTTTTGGGATTTGGTTTAGAATGGTGATAGCAATGTAGAATGAGTAGGAAGAATGCACTCTACTTATGTCTTCTGAAAAAGTTTATAAAAGTTTGATATGATGTCTTCCTAAATAGTTGTTAGAATTAGCTTGTGAAACCATCTGTGTCTGGTGGTTGCTGGTTTTAGAAGTTTTAAATTATTGATTCCATTTACTTAATAGATACCAGTTTATTCACAATGTCTACTTCTTCCTGTGTGGGTTTTAGAAGACATTTCTTTCAGAGAATTACTCTGTTTCATCTAAAGTATCAAATTTGTGAACATAGGGCTTTCATATTTCATTATTATTTTAATTTCCATGGGGTCTGTATTGATGCTTCTGTTTTCATTTGTGAAAATAGTAATTTGGGTTTTCTCTCTCTTTTTCTCAGTGTGACTAGAAGTTCATTGGTTTTGTTGATGTTCTAAAAGAATCAGTCTTTTAAAAGTCACATTGATTTTCTCTGTTTTCAATTTCATTGATTTCTGCTCAAATTTTATTACTTACCTTCTTCTGCTTACTTTGAATTTAATTTACTCTTCATTTTCTGGTTTCTTAAGATGGAAACTTAAGTTGGTGATTCTTCTTTATTTATAACATATGCAACACAGTACTATAAATTTCCCTTTGGGCACATTTTATCTATATATCTCATATTTCTATCTTACATTTTTTATTTTACTTAGATCAAAACATGTTTAAATTTCTCCTGGGATTTCTTCTTTGACCCATGTCTTTTTTAGAATACAAGTTTCTTGGGATTATCCATTGTTTTTCTGTTACATATTTCTAGTTTAATTCATTGTAGTCTGAGAGTAGATAATATTGCATAATTTCTATCCTCTTCAATTTGGCAGGGTGTATTTTCTGTCACATATGTGGCCAATCTTAGTGAATGTTCCATGTAAGCTTTAGAGAAATGTATAATCCTCTGCTTTGAATTAACTACTCTATAGGTATCAAATATATTCAGTTGATTGTTGGGTCTGTTGAATTCAACTATGTATATATTGGTTTTCTGCTCTTTGGATCTGTCCATTTATGATAGAGGGGTCCTGAAATCCCTGGAATAATGGAGTCATTTAATTTCTCCTCAAAGTTCTATGAATTTTTGCCTCATATATGCTGCCACTCTGATGTTAACTGAATACATATGGAGAGCTATTAATGACATATAATTATCTATTAAACTTTTTATTTGTTTTATTTTAATTATGTATGCCTATGTCTATGTGTAGGTATATGCACCTGAGGACAGGTAGTTGAGGATCAAGAAGAAGTCAGATCTCCTGGATCTGGAGTTACAGGCAGTTGAAAGCCACTAAACATGGGCACTGGGAACTGAACTTGGGTCTTCTAAGAGAGAACTGATAAGCTGTGGGATACCAGCTCCCACATTTATTTACTCCTGGGACTCTTGAGGAATGAGGGATAAGAGACTTAGGTAGAAATAAAGAGGGGAGAAAAAGATAGAAAACACAGGATAGCCTTGGGCCGGGATCCTTATCCACCAGCCCAGAACTTTATTCCAAGAGCTTTTTATAACAATGCCAAGGGGAGGGGCATAAGACCTCCCCCTTGCTAGATAAATCCAAGTACAGACCCTTACAAACACCTGGTACTCAAGCCCATGGTCCAATCAACCTCTTACATAGTCCTGCTGGGTAAAGCCACTAGGAAACCTAGTGGACTCCAACAGGTCCCTTTTCTTAATATTAAAAAGCATAACAAAACAAAACAAAACAAAAAACTCCCCATTAAGAGCTCACAGCAATCTCCATAGCTGTCATACCTCCCAGTGAAGGAGTAGAGGATGATAAAGACAGAATGTCATTTTGGGAACTGGTCTAAGATGATGACAGTAGTCTTAGCTACATCAAGCCCATTAAATCAAAAAACTCTTGATACAACCAATCAAACAAATCAATAAACTCCTGATGCAACTTAAAGTCTCCCTTAGCTTCATCATTATCATTAACAGGTTAACATAATTCTAACATAAATATTGCTATACATAATTACAGTTATCTCAATCTTACATCTTAAATCAAACTCTTAATAGAACCATTTGAATTTCTTGCTAACAAAACATAGGATAAACTTCTGATGTACTCACATCAAACTTAAATACTTCCTTAACTTCACCAAACCATGGTACATCAATATCAATAGGTTAACATAATAGCTCTAACATAAATATTATTATACACAATTATAATTCCTACAAACCTACATTCAAAAGCGATATTCTCAATATTAACCATTCACACTTTTCTACAAACCTACATTCAAAAGCAATTTCTTAATAGAAATTTACAAAATATAACCTTAATCAACTCAAGTAACAAGAAAATATTTTTTAATTAAATAGACTGAGGACTATTAACTTTCTTTCCCTTTTCTTTATAATTTTTTAAACTAATTCTCAAGCCTAGTTAGAAAAAAACCAAATTTCTCTATTCAAACAGTTCCATTTTTAACACAAAACCAGTTCCATAAATCATTAACGTTGATAAAGTCTATATGCATAAGTAAATTCCAAATTGTCCCATTGCAATGAAATCATTACTGTCCATTTCATTTCTTAAGCTCAAAAAGTTCAAAAGAATAAAGTCTGGTACCAGGTCTTCCAAATATGAAGAAACATTTCTCACAACCAAAACCTTTTTGCATATAACAATTTTAGTTCAAACAAGCATCTCTGCAACTTTGGTTCTCAGGTCAGAAACATTTTCAGTTACAGCAGCATTTACCAAAAAACTTAGCCTCAGGGAGAAGTAACTGCCATAGTAACTGAGCTGCTATGAGCACCTCCAAAAAAGCTCTCTGCCCAGCCAGCAAACAGAAACTGCAAAGTTTTTGCTGCTATCTCTGTTCACTCTTTTACAACTTTTACAGTCCCAATCTGTCTGTGCCGTCCCATAACTGGGCTGTTCCCAGGACCCCTGTATCCTAGGCTAGAGGGCTGTCAATAACCTCATGCCACAGGGACTAAAGATTCTTCCAGCTGCTATGGGTTGAGCTGTGGCTTTCCTACAGCAACCCTGACTCCAGGATGAAAATCCGGCCACTACAAACTGTGGCTTCCTTGGGTCCCACTACCTCCTTCACCTGGTCCTGTGCTTAGCACCTTGGATCCCAAAAACCTCCATCTACTGTCCTCCTTGCACATCTGTATATAGCCCCATTGCAATTCCATGGGTCCTGCCCAACCTTGCTGCTAGGAGCTCATCTGTGTCTCAGCAGTTCCCACAGTGCCCCAGTCTGGCTGTTCAGCCTGGAGCATGGCTCTCACCTCCACAGCTCCCTAGGCTCCAGCACATCTCAGCTGCTTATCTGGCACTGACACCACTCTGCTCTCAGCCTGCCACAGCACCTCTGCTGACTCACCTACTTGGCTCTCTACCTCTCCCATGGTGTCTCAGGCTCCAGCAACCAGTGACTGTGGCTCCGGTTCTGGGAGACAGACCTACTCTGGAAGCTGGGGTCTAAAGTCTTTGCTGTACTCCAAACCACTGCCTGCAATTGGCCTCTCTTGTGGCATAGTGTTTCCATTCCTCACAGTGACTTTTCCACAGCAGAAAGCTTGCAGAGCTTTGGGCACCTGCCCCCACCTGTGCTGTGCTGATGTTCTGCAGGTCTCAGCTATGGATACCTGGCTAGGGCAGCCACTCATGCTCTGCTGCTGCTTTCTGAAGCTGGCAGTCTCTGAAGCTGTTTTTTGCAGTTGTTGGCAGCTTCTGGAACTGCCAGGTTTGCAATCTGCTATGGACACTTTTCTGCATCCCAGGTTCCACTTGTACTGGGGGGAGAACCTACTCTACTCTAAATTATTTTTTATTAAACCTTCACCATATAATCTCTCTATTACACCTTCACCATGTCCCTAGACCTAAAGCCTGTATCCTACCCTAATATACCTAAGCCTACATTTTTATGACTTACTGTATTTATACTTCTTATTTAAACTTACATTCTATAGGACTACTTCATAAACCTTAACATCTAGAAGAGATCTCTGAACTATTATCACTTTACATATCACATATCTCTTAAAAGCACTATTTACCAAACTTATTTAAGAGAAAACTATAGAACTATTAGAAAGACTTTCTTAGCAGAACTTAGCAAACATGTATAAGAGATATCTTAATACCTATAAAAGATTTCTTAGCTAAACTATTAACAAGACCAGAAGTACGCAAATCATTTCTAAAGTTCAGAGTTTAAAGTTCAGAGTTTATAGTCAGCTTTGATATCATTCTGAAAGTTCTCCTAACGGTTGGAAACAAGAGCCTAATTCTTCAATGGCTCTCCCTCAACCTGGGGATTTATTGAGTGTTGTTGCTAAACAGTACTTTATGCATTCCAGATCTTTTATAAAAGCTCTATTAAGAACTATTTTGGTTTACAGCAGACCCAAAAAAGAAGAAAAAAGATGAGGAAAAAACCTCCTAAGGAACATTCTATTTTTGAATTGCTTAGCTAGCAACTGCACAACAGTCAATTTACCATCAGGAGAAGATAATTGTCTAAGTTTCAGTGGGGTTCTGGACCTGCATCATTCAGCAGGTTCCCCTACTAGACTATTTGTCTTGAAAGCTTAATGTATTTCTAAGTGACTTCACTGCCCTTATAGGTAGCTCGTTGTACAATATAGTGTCATTATTAAGGCTGTAATTCTTGGGGTAAAGCTATTTTTTCCCAGTCATCTTTCCTGCCAGGTTCTCTAAGCTGTTCCAGAACTGGCAGAGAAGTACCCTGCAGTAGATGGCTTCTTAGCTAGGGACTGTTATTTTTCCCAAGCTTATCACAGCTCCCCGGATGGCTACAATTCAAACAAATGTTTTGTTACAGCAGAAAAGCTACCACATAGCCTTGCCTTAGGCTGAGGATGAAATTACCAATTTGAACTACCATAATACTCTTAGCAAAATCTTCTTGTGCAGCTATTAGGCAATATAAGGCACTTTCCCAAAGGAGTCTATATCATCCACCACTGGTCAAAAGTGGTGCAGCTCTGAGCTCCGTTTTCTTACAGTTTTTCATTGAAGCTGACATTCAACAAACTCCAGACAATTTTTCCCCTGATTTCTTAAGGTTTTCAAAGTGACTTGATGACAAAAGATACTAGCACCATAGTTATCTCTTTAGAGGTAAGATGTTCACCTGTTTTTAGTTCTCAGGAGGTAAAATTAAGATTTCTAGCATTGCTTTGAAAAGAAACTTCACTTTTAGTGGAAAAAAAACCCAGTTTTTCCAGGCAGTACTACCATTTTTATCTGCAAAACTACATTTCCCAGAAAGCCTTTCTCTATAGTGTCATGCTATTACTACGTTTCCAAGATACTTTTTTAAAACTATATTTCCCATCATGCCTTTCCAGTATGCCACTTCTCGTTTCTGTTTACAGAGTCAGTGTGTTTTGTGTTTATACTGAAATCAAGCTTCTGCTTTTTTTTATCAAGGGAGGTTTTTGTTTTCCCTAAGCTTGCATTAGGACAGATGTATTTCCCTAATCAGACCTTTCATCTGACCCTGTCCCCACCAGGTTACATGCATCTGCCTGCATGTAATGAGACTTCAGCTTATTGCCAGAGGAAAAAACCTTTCAGGGCTTCATTCCTTCTCCTCACTAGTGAGTGAGGGAAACCAAAAGCACTTGAAACAAAGCTTTTTCAGAAAGGTCCTTTCCCTGATAGAAAAGAGAGCGTTTCTCCTGGATAGTTCTCCATCCTGTCCTGGCTTGGCTCCTCCATCAGATGGTGTCCCTGATGTGGCAGCACCATTGCAGATGCAGTTCAGCTTTACTGCTTCCTCCACTTGCACTTTCCTCCATCTGTGGCTAGGTTCTAGCTGCAGGAGGATTTCTGAATGCTGTTTTTCTAGCTTAGAGTGAGGGCTCAGCAGAGAGATTTGTCTAATTCCAAGAGGTCTTCTTGTTTTTTATTACAGTGAACCACAGGTGATGTTCCCATACAGGTCATTAACAGGTGAATCTAATTTTGTACTTACAGAAACTGAGAAAGTTCTGAAAGGCTTTTAGTTTATATAGAGAGATTAAGTTTTTCCCCAGAAAGCTTTCAGTTTTTGAGAGAGAAAGACCACCAAGTTTCTTCAAAACTTCTGTTCTCTAAACTTTGGTTTCAGTGGCTAAGAGGAAACTAATTCTGATGGCATGGTGTTGTAAAAGTGCTCTCATTCACTGCTGGTGGAGAAGAGGGCCTTGCCTCTCCTACATCTGCCTCAGAGACAATTCCCCCCTGCTTCTCCAGGCTTAGCTCTAGACTGTCTTAAATCAATGCCCACAGGCCAAAAGCTTCCATGCAAATCTTTTTTCTGCCTTTTTTTTCTTTTCCTCTGGTTTTTCCCAGCTTGCATTTATAGCCCCATAGTTAGAAAATTAAGGATATAGTTTCTCTGTCTCGTTGCTTATCTTATCCTACTTTATCCTAAGTTTTTTCTTTCTTAAGCTATATTCCTCTATATACTACCTTACTCTAAGTTTCTTCCTTCCTACACTATTTTCCTATTTCTACTTTGTACTTTTTCCTTAATTTTTATAGATAGAAATTAAGAGAGAGAAATCAAAACCTAGATAGAGAGAAATCTATGCTACAGCCTTGCAGTATTTCACTGCCTAACCTACACACCTGAAAATAAAATGCCATCACCTTCATTTTTCAATTCCTTATCGGCATGCCTACACTGGCAATGCTCCCTTCGTTCATTTCACCAAGTCCTAGGATTTTTTTTTGTCTTTGTCTTTGTCCCTGTTCACTGGTACCATATGTGGGGGACCAGCTCCCACATTTATTTGCCCTAAGGACTCTTAAGGAATGAGGGATGAGACTTAGGTAGAAATAAAGAGGGGAGAGAAAAAGATAGAAAACGCAAGATAGTCTCGGGTGGGCCTGGATACTTATCCACCAGCCCAGAACCTTATTCCAAAGGGCTTTTTATAACAATGCTAAGCGGGGGCAAAGGACCTCCCCCTTGCTAGACAAAGCCAAGTGTAGACCCTTACACCTGGTACTCAGGCCCATGGTCCAATCAACCTCTTATGCAGTCCTGCTGGGTACAGCCACTAGGAAACTTAGTGGGCTCCAACACTAAACTATAGCTGAAGCTCCTATATTACTTTACATTATACTTGATAATTTAACTTGCTCTGAAATTAATACATTGATTATCTCCTTTTTGTTAATGCTGATATACTTTCTCTATCCCTTTAGTTTTAATCCATCTATCCACCATGTACCATTTATCATCTTTGTAGTCTTTATACTTATAGTAAGTTTCCATAGACAACATAAAGTCAGTTCTTGTTTCTCCATTCTCTCTCACATCTGTCTGCTACTGAGCATACTTGGATGATGGATGTGTAAGGAGATGTCTGACAAAGCTGAATTAGTGTTGACTATTTCTGCTACTGTTTTCCATTTGTTGCTCTTTTTCTTTTTTCCCATTTCTACCTTTCACAATTTTTTTGACTTTTTGTAGATTTAATTTGGAATTTTATATGATCCATTTCTCTCAGAATCTTAGCAATTATAAGCTATAATTGAATACCTAAATATTGGGTATTTTGCAAGACTGAAAAATAATGATTTAAACACCATGATCTTCCTGTAATTCTCTCCCCTTCCAAACAAATTCTGAGGTGATTTTATTTGTCTCTTTCAAGTTGCTAGATCTCATCCTGGTTAATCCAGCCAGAAATATATATATAAGCAGCTGCAAAAAGCAATTACATTAAAATCATGCTAGTCTCAGTACGTTGGGCCACAAAAAAACTGTTTTATTAGAAGATGTAGGTACAAATGTCTTACTTGGTAAATGAGAAAGTGTATACAAAAGTCACTTTGTGTTGATCCACTGCAGTACTCTCTCATGATAACAGAATAGCTGTATAAACATTGCAGCATGTACACAGTCATATCCGCTACAACTCCAGCATCTAATGACACTGTTGATTTCCCCTGGGGAAATTATCCTATATGACAGGATAAGTTAATTCCAGTGCATCATAATTGAGCTTTACTTGCTATATATAGCAAAAGAAAAAGCAATATTTGCTCACTCGTGCTGGTACTTGAATGCCCTGCATCACTAGGATACAAATTGAATGCTATATCCTGCTTCCGCCTTTATATTCATGTTGTTGTGACGTTTCCTTCCCAAGCTCAAACATCTGTTGGATCCATGCTTCAAGACACTCATGTTGCTACCTAATATCCAGCATCTCAAGAGAATGTTGAGGCAGGTGTGTGGATGTGTACATTATAGTTCATTCCAGACATTGCTTCTCTAATGAGTTGATATTAGAATAAACGAGGACTTGCACTTAGTTCTGCTGATTTGAGCATTCATCCTGACTGTTACATCAAGACAGAAGTAGCAGAACCCAGCCTTCCTACAAGATAAACAACTCAAAAATTCTCTGAGCAACTTCCATTGGTAAAAGAAACAAAACAAAACAAGAATGAACAAGAGCAACAACAAAAAACCCATACACATTGAAAATGCTTTATGTTGCCTATTGTAGGTCACTGAGTTGGAGGTACCACAAGGAATGCAAAGTGCAATGGCCTGCAGATGCACTGGAAATGTCCACTGCAGCTCTTCAAGGCAACTATTCCAGGTTATAGACTTGAAAAGCCCACCTGAGTACTGGCATTCTAGATTTTATTATCAATTTCTCTGTAGTCTTAAACCTTATATGATAAATTTATCCTTTAAGTGACCTCACTTTAGCCAAGTGTTTTCCTATGACTCACTTTCTCGACTCAATACCACTTTACCATTTAAAGGAGCTTTGATCTGAATGCCTCACAGTCACAGCAATTATTAGCTATTCTCACATTGCCCAGTGCAGGTGGGTAATTATAGCTCTGCTTATACAGTTTTTTTAAAAAAATAGATCAACCCAGGTCCAGATTTTAGAATAATGACATTTCAATAAGGCTGGTATTTAGACATTTTGGAGACCCTGACTTTAACTGCCTAGATCACAATCACCAGAAGGAAGGATTACCTGGCCAGTACAGTTGTATTACATGTCCATCCATGCACTAGTTTTGATGCTGGAATAATTATATTTCTCATGAGACAGTGAAAACGAGAACTGTTTAGAGCAAACTGAATTTGGTTGAAGTTAATGCAGAGATGGCTTATGCCTTAGTGTTCCTCCTTTCAAAACTGCGTTCAAGGACTTGGATGATTCCAGTTTAAAGGGAAATGCAAACCACAGTGAAAGGAAGGAAAATGAGTGCAGATTCCCTGCTTTGGGGATACAGTTCTTTTAAAGATGATATAGGATTATTTGCAATAATCTGCAATGTGACTGGAGGTAGAGGGTGGAAATCCCTCCTTTACAATGAGTCTGCTCTTTTAAAAACTGCATTTAAGAGTTGTCTGTCACTTACGTGGTCCTTGGAATTTGATTCAGACTTTTCTGAAGGTTGCTGTGGTGTCTTGGGTCATTGCATTTAGTAAGATGTAACCTAACCTCTCTTTCTTATTGTGTTTGCAGTCAGAAATGTTCCTTATAGGCTCAAATGGCAGCTGGCTACATTTCCCCAGCACACATTTCTTAAAAATATTTTTTTTGAAATTAAAATATACTTACATCATTTTTCCACCTTTCCTCTCTCCCCTTCAACCCTTCCCATGGATCCCACCCTCCCCACCCACCCCCACACATCCTGCCAGATTGAAAATTTCCTCAATTTGGGGGAACTGCTTCCCTTTCAATGATAATATCTATGTTTAGTTTGCTTTACTCTTCTTTAATTTTGCTTTAAGTACGAAGAGAAGCCATACCCAAACCTGTATACTTGCTTAGCTATTTCTTCACTAAACATCCTGGTTCCTGGTTTTTAAATTCTGCCCTCTGGCAAGTAAACGGCTCTTGACATATGTCAACCAAGTTCATTGCCATTTGCAACAGAGATGAACTTTCCTGGAGTCTAGCACGTTGTCCTTAGATTCTACCCACGATGTCACCAAATGGCTTTTTCCTTAGATCTGCCAAATTAGATCATCTCTCTGAATCTCTGTACAGATTTCCTCTTCTTTGCCCTTTGGAATCTCCCATAATTCTTCATTCATAGCAATCTAGCTTGCTCTAGCAAGTACTGGCAAACTGCCAGGTACTAGTTACCCAGGTTCAAGGCTCTTTTCCTGTTTGTAAGGACTCAGTGCAGCAGTGCTTCTTTGGCATTTCTGTCTTAATCTGTGAATTACTTACTTTTCTCATGGCTGAGTCACAACACTTGACAGAAGCAACTTAAGAAAGAAAAGGGAGCTCTGTTCTGTTGAACGGTGTTCCAGCATCATTCCTAGTTGTAGAAACGTCATGGGAGCAAGAGAGATGGTGACGTTGTAGTCGCAGTCAGAAATCAGAGAGCAATGAATGGTGCTGTTTGGCCCAATCTTTTCCTCTTTGCTTTTTATTCTGCCAGGGCCACAAGATGTGAGATAGGTCAGATGCCGCCACCCCCATTCAGGGTGAGTCTTCCCCCCATTAAGCCACTCTGAAAGTTCCTCACAGACATTACCCAGAGGTGTGTCTTCTGAGTGATGTTAAAAGTTCAGTCACATTGACAATGAAAATTAACCATCACATTCTCTGTAATTAAAACAAAATACCACCAATGAGGTTTTTTATTTAAAAAACAAACAAACATAAAATAGTAATTCATTTCTCTCAGGTCTAGAATGCAGTCTCTGGGCTGGTATGTTGGCATCTAGAGGAGAGGGTTGCTGCAACCCCTGGGAGAATTAGAGCTGTGTTCTCACACAGAAGAAGAAATAGACAGCTTTCATAAGGTCAGCAGCCACATTCTCTAGAGTTCCATCATCACAACTCCATCATTTCATGAAGCCCCCACCTCCTAATATTATTATGAGTACTTTAGTTCCAATTCTGAAATGTTAACATATTCAGGCCATAGTACCAATTAACCATAGCTGGGGTGGCAGCCATGTGTTCTATGCTGAGATCATATAACTGTGTCCTGGGAATTTGTCCTGGAAAGAAAAGGATTATTACCAGGTTAAACGGGTCAGGGATTGTTCACTAAAATTACTGTTGAACTGAGTATATAAAGATAGCAGAATTAAACTCCCATCCTTGTACTACTCAGAGTCCAGTGGGGAAGGATGGACATCACAGAACACAGATGATTGTGTCGTGAGTCACATGAGGAAAATATAGAAAGTGAGAGAAGAGACAAAAGACTTGGCACCTGTGCAAAAGGCCAGGGAGGCTCCTGACTCATGCTAGAAGATGTGCTGTGTGGGGGCAGGTGTGTGTGTGTGTGTGTGTGTGTGTGTGTGTGTGTGTGTGTGTG
>CABHPP010020516.1:0-22600 GCA_902168425.1 Peromyscus attwateri | reverse complement strand
GAGAGAGAGAGAGAGAAAGAGAAAGAGAAAGAGGAAGATCCAGGGTCCCAATATCCCATTTCAAATCCTTTTAAAAGACTGGACCACTTCTCACTAGATCTCACCTCTTGAAACTTCAACTATCCATCCAGTTAACCTCACTTCAGTTATATCATGCTGTGGATACAGCTCTGTATGCTGTGAAGGTGTTGCTCTGATTTAATTGATAAATAAAATGCTGATTGGTCAGTAGTCAGGCAGAAAGTATAGTATAGATGGGACAAAGAGAGAAGAGAATGCTGGAAAGAGGAAGGCTGAGTCAGGAGACAGCATCCCGCCATCCAGGGAGCAGCATGTAACAGGCACACAGGTAAAGTCACGGAACATGTGGCAGCATATAGATTAACAGAAATGGGCTGAGTTTAAGTGTAAGAGCTAGTCAGTGGTAGGCCTGAGCTAATGGCTGAACAGTTTATAAATAATATTAGCCTGTGGGTGTTTATTTGGGTCTGAGTGGCTGCAGGCCTGAGCGGGACTGGAGAAAATTCCAACTACAATATCACCCTGGGGATAAAACCTTTACACATCATGTATTTGGGGACATTTAAGACTCAAACTGTAGCAGAGATACCAGATTTTAAGTTGAAATCCTCCTAGTTCAGTGTTTTTCCCCATCTTCAATCAAAAGCCACTGTTTGTTGCTGCTTTTTGTTTGTTGTTTTGTTTGTTGTTTATCTTAAGGGGCTGGCTGCAGTCCCTCTCCTCACAACACCTTCTCTGATAGTTTTACTTGCAAATGTGTCCCAATTTTCATAAGTTCTACCAGGAGATATTGTCTGTCACTCATTAGACCCTTAATTGCATTCTTCCTCATTCCTTAATGAATTCAGAGATGTGACTCCCACAACATCTAGATTATGTGCCCTCTGAGAGCAAACATCTTGTCAGGAGTCTTTGTTTTGCCTTTAGCATAGAGAATGCTGCCATTGCTTGTAGATATTCAGTAAATCTTTCCAAACAAATATATGCATTCATTAATTAATGGAATTAATGCTTAGCCCTAAAGAGATTTATGATTAATAAGGAGCATAGGAAAATACAGTCATAAAAATGGCATCTATCTAGGTAAGTCAACTTCCCTTCAAAGAAATTGCCCAGGGAGGTGATAATACTGTTGTTAAAGTCTTTTCAGTGCTCCAAGTGCAACAGAACTCCTCTTCTGGCATAACATATGTGTGTTTGACATATTCCCAGATGCCATCAGTGTGTCTGTACTTGTCAGAGAGCAGTAATGATCTCAACAGCAGTTGCGTCTCTTCTTCACTACTATGATCAGAAAGCATGCCTCATGATCAGCTTTTTTATTTTATTTTGGCACTTGTCCTTCAAAATTTAATTGGCTTCTGTCTGTCAGCCCTATATCCTGGGTAAAGCTGTCCATTATGTTGTGGTACATTGGCACTCTATATGGATCAGTGGGGCTACCCAGAAAACACTTAACTTTGAGTTAGCCATCCCATGGCAACTTTGGGAGATTGTATTTTTTTCCTTTAATCTTCTTATTCTACTGTTTTATGCATTCATTTAGATATTCATTTCTCCATGTATTCATTCATCTAAAGACAAAAATCTTACTACATAGTTCAAGAGAGCCTTGAACTTCCTATGTCACCTAGGCTGTCCTTAAACTCATGGAAATCCTCAATCATCAGCTTCTATGGAGGTCTGGGTTCCAAGCAGGTACCAGTACACCAAGATGAGGAAGACGTTTTATCACTTAGTTGGACTGAGATTTTTCTGTGGTGAAATTGCAGTGCTCCTGCTTCCCAGGCTTGTGCATGAGAACTTCATTACCCATGACCCCTTCTTTATAAGTATTGCCATTCCCACCCCTCACTCAGATGGTGGCCTGGGCATCTAGTCACTCTGGCTTGATGATGGACCAACTCTATTGCAGGTATTTGCCAGAAACACATCTCATGTCATTCTATGCTACTCTCATTTCTAGTCCAATTGTAGGAAGTCATTATCTGGGGTATGTATTCAGCCAATTCCTTGAGATAAACTGAGACACTATGTTTTTGCTTTCCTTTTTAATCACTATGGCCAGATGCATGAAGTGCATGTCAGGTGTAACTCCAGCACTTTGGAGGCAAGAGACAGCAGATTGTTGGGGCTTGCTGGCCACCAGCCCAGCCAAAAAATGGAAATTTTCAGTTGCAGAGAAAGAACCTTGGAGATAAGACAGGTAGCAGTAGAACAGGACACCAGTATCCTCCTTTGAATTCTGCATGCCTGGGGGTAAGTGTGCATGGACTTTTGCAATGCTCATGTACACAGAGACATATATGCATATACTATAACCCCCTTTGATGAATATCACAACTTAACTCATTGTGAGCCAGGGTGGAAGAGATGGATGGTAAATTTTATATATATTGAGGGAGGGTGTGACTGAGGAAAGTGTTCACTGGAACTATTACTTCCTGTGATATCACTCTTTCAAAGTCAGGCATGTGTTAACCGATGTCTAGACAAGGTTTACAGTCACCATGATGAAATCCTGGCCTACAGCCTTTATGCAGTTTGCTGAAGGAACTGAGTCAGAAGCAAAGACAGAAGTGTGACTTCAAAGTCTGTGCCTTAAGAGTCAGTGCTGGATCCTGGGGTTTTCTGATGTGTCTCAACATTGTAGAAAACTCTAGCTGTCCAGAGAGACAGAGTCACCGGTACCTCTCAGATCCCTGCTTATAGTGAGCAACTAAATTTCCTCTGCTCTTTTTGAGTGTGTGTGTCTCTCTGTGGTGTCTGTGTTTGTTTGTCCATGTGAGTGTCTGTGCTTGTGTGTCATCTTTGTGTGTGCTCTTGTGTGTGTCTCTCTGTGTGTGTTTGTGTGTGTGTGTGTGTCTGTGTGTGTGTGTGAGTATGTGCATGTATGTTTGTGTGTGTGTACACCACCAGTGTTATTTTCTACCAACAAACAGTGTTATCATCAGCCAGTAACTTAACCTTTATGGGTCTGAAGTTCACTGTCTGTGACATTTTAAGTTTGAAATGCTCTCAAAGGTGCCTCTCGGTGCTGACAGTTTTGATATCTGACACCAAGAGCAATCTCATGTGAGGCAAGTTCAAATAAAGCCTTGGGTTTTGGGGGTAAGTAAAGTATGCAGGAGTTTTTTGGCTTTAGAATAAGTCTATGGAAGGAAGGCAGTGCTGCCCTCTAGGACAAATCTATAGACAGGAGGACATTGAGCTCAGTGAAATAAGCCACCAAAGAGGAACCTGTACACGACCGTCACCTGTCAGAGATATTTAAAAAGTCAAAGGTGCCATGGGCTTGGCTCCATCAGCAAAGTACTTGTAAGTGTGAGGGTCTGATTGTGATCCATAGAATTCACATTTTAAAAAAATGATGGGTATTGGGTATGTGTTTATAATTCCAGAGCTGAGTAGTTGGAGACAGGAGGATCTCTGGGACTCACTGGCCATCCCATTCAGGGAGGTGTCCCAAGCTAAAAATGTGGTAGACAGCTCCTGAAGTGTAAACCTCTGGCCTCTATGAGAGAGAGAGAGAGAGAGAGAGAGAGAGAGAGAGAGAGAGAGAGAGAAACAGAGAGACACAGACACAGACAAACAGACAGAGAGAGAGACAAAGATAAAGACAGACAGAAAGAGACAGAGAGAGTGACCTCCAGAAGGTAAGGCTAGAAGAGTGGCTGTGAGAGGGGGTTTAGGAGAGGGAGGGATATTAGTCAAGGACCCAGACTTTCCGCTGCAGAGTAAAGTCACTCTGGGGCTCTGCAGACCACCATGGGAAGTGGTGCCTGTCTTCATCAACTCAACTGTGGTGATAATTACACAAATCTACATACATCAAACCATCGCATCACACAGCTTGAATGCATTCAATCAATTATTTTACTTATTCAAACAGCATTTTCAGCTTTAGGAAGAAGTTTGAGGTAAAGAGGGAGACATTTATCAAGCAATAAATTGACTTTTTACTGCAGGCTACAGAGAAATGCCTGCATTTCCTTTATTATTTATATTATTCTCCAAATTGTGTGAAGCATAGAGTAAGAAAATGAAAGACATGGAAAAAGTTGGTATCCTTTATTGGTGAAATTATTAAGGCCACTCCACGTATTTAAAAGGAAGATATATTTAGTGGGTAACTTACAAATAAAGGGATAGGTAGGTCGTGGGGTCTGGGGAAGGTGTATCGCAGTCCAGCGGTGTTCTCTGGAGCTCTGCTAGGTCAACCTCCACCGTCCAGCGTCCCAGAACAGAGAGCCAGCTGGCCCATCCAGATCTCGGGTCTCTAGGCGCGTCCCTTGGCCCCGCCTTGTAGGCGTGACAGTTGCCGAAGTCTCAATGGGGGTTGGAACTTCCAGATCAAAGCTGGAATGGCTACCCACTACAATCCTTTGCAAGAATTAAAAAATGTGGGGCTTTCAAAACGGGGAGGGGGTAATTATACCTCAAATTGAGAGCATTGTTAGACTGCACATTCTCTCTTTCGGGTATTCTCTACTGACTCCTGATTTAGAAGATGAAAACATGTTCTCAGAAACCGTGAGAGCAAGGCAGGTGGAGTAGGTGTTTGAAAAATCTTAACGGGGCACTTGAATTATCACCTTTGGATCTGCATATTTGAAACGCGTTATTAAAACGGTTTTCCCTGGCACTATTTCACACTATCTTCCCAAATGTACAAGGGGAGCATCGGCTCCTCCTTAGGCTGGATAAAGAAACAAAGAATCCCAATGCCAGCAAGAAGGAGCTGGGTTAGATGGTTAGATAAACTGACGGTTAAAGAAAATGTGTAACTAGCTTCCAAAGATATCATGCTTATTACAAATTTAATTTGACCATGAGCTCCCAGATCGTTCCTTCTTCTTTTATAATTCCTTATCAGGTAGCGTGCAACTAGGGCCAAGAATTCCCTCTTCTACTTTTCCTCACAGCCTACAATACCTCTTTAAGTCTTTGTCGTGGCCAGGTTCGCTGATCTTACTTGTGTGTTTCTTTAGACCTGTGGCTCTGCATTCTCTTAACCTCTTACACATCGCTCTTTCCTCGTCGGCAACATGAGGCACCTTATTACAGGAGCATGTGAATGGTGTTAAATGGGCTACAGTGCTGCCCCACTAGCTAACTGCAAAGAATAGTTTATCATGCCAAACATAGCAAAGCTCTTTCAAATGGCCATAACACATTACGTGTACGTCTATGTGCCAGGCACTCGGGGGACATGAAGAACAGAGTATTGTCCCTGGTCTCCAAGTGCATAACATCTGTGTGTGGCAGCATCTGTGAGAGGTGGCAAACTTCTGGTTGGGGGGAAGGAGGGTGCGGGTGGGGGACATGAGCACTATCTCTGGACTGTGTCTATTCTGTATTCGCAGCCCACTGTGTGTAACACAATGCCTGGCACATGGTGGGTGCTTCTGAAATGCATGCGGTGGCATCCGTCAACAAAGAGGTGAATATAGATCTTAAGGAGGGACCAACATCACCACTAACCAACAACAAGTCTCTTCAGTTAGATCTTCCAGAGAGGGAACACGAAGGCGATGAACTTGGAAAAGTGCAGAGGGACAAGATATCCCGATCCTTGAATAGCATAGCATGTGATCCAGCCTCATTCTGCAGGTGACGGACTCAGATTTAGACTTCAGAAAGAACCAGTGGGACTCCTTTGTGTTCTTACATCGCGGCTCATATCCATTTGCGCAGGAGTGTGTGCTTTACTTGAACAGTGGTGAGCTGTGGTGTTAAAATGGAAGGCTGGGTCACAGTTCAAGGCGGTGTTCACTGACACACATAACACTGAGTTCCACATCAAGTACTCCAAAAAGCATGAATACATAACAGAAGTGACAATGGTTGAAGGGGGGAAACATGGGAGTTATATTATCAAAACCATGAAGAATGTAGTGACGCCATGAGGTTCAGAAGAACTGGTCAGAACCAAGGAGGCCTCCAGGCTAGTGCCAGTCCCCTGACTGCTTGTGGCTCCTAAAATACCATGGTGACTGGTTGCTAAGTATCTTCAGGCAAGGCATCAGCAGAGCCTACCCACCTTCCTTTCATTCAGAGGATGAAGGGCTTGAGTTTTTGACTCAGCCCCCTTAGGATGAGCCTGGGTCAATATTTGCCTTCCTGATACGAATTTTTCCCTATTGAAGCTGAATCAGCCTGAGCTTCAGACCATTTTACAGGAAACTAAACCCGGAATTTGAAAATTGGCCTTCATCAAATTTTAATTCTACATCTTAAAACATTGATGGTTGAGAATGACAAGAATAAATGGTGTTTATTGAGCTCATAGTGAGTGCAAGGCTGTATGCAGAGACCTGGCAGGGAGCCTCAAGGACTGCCCAGACCCTCCAGACTCTGCCACATGTTGGTATGGGGCTCTACACTCCTCTCCAGCCATGACTCTTGTCTGTAAATGAGAATAAGCCCCACCCAGGCTTGCTTGTCTAGAGTTGCAGTTTATATTCCAGTCTCTGTCTGTCAGTTAAACACAGACCCGGCTGGGCCCTCTCTCGAAGAATTTGCTATCTTGTTAGGGAGACAAGTTGGGAACATGCACAAAGTTAATTAGTAACAAAAGATTAAAATAGCAATTCCAGACAACAATGGGAAAGATGTCTCAAAACTGTATATGATTAGTTCTCCAAATGAGGTCTTTACAAGATAAGAACTCAAAGAAGAAATCATCTAAAGTGAGGATGGGTTCTACAGTAAACACCTCCCATTTGGTGGGGGGGGATCCCTTCTCTCTTGTGTAGACACTATGAGGGCAGGGCCTCAGGGGTCTGCCATTGCAGCTGGTCATCTGTCCCCCTAGCTGGAGACTTATGTACCTTGTGTCCCCTAATCGTAGGCACACTCAGTCCCCAGAACACAGAACACGTGCTGCTCATTCCAGTGATGATTGCCAGATCTCTCCTGATTGCTAAGTGCAAAGCTACAACTTAATCCAGGGGTTCTGAGATAGGCAACTCTCCATGCTATGGCTTGAGTGATGCAGAGACAAGAGCCCCTGCCTCGTCCAGTGCTTGTGAATGAAGCCTCTTTCGTTCACAGGGAAGACAGTCCCATAGGACAGGAACACCGGTGTGACTTTTGTGGTGTGCTTTAGCAGGTTTACTCTTTCTGTTAATCAGGAGAGTAGATGTGATGGAAAGTTACACTCATATTGACTTGGGACTCATTGGGTATTGCCATAGTGTGTTGTGTGCATGGTGTATGGAGTAAGGAATGTTTGTGGTGTCTGTGTAGTGGGAATGGTATGTGCTGTCATATGCTGTGACATGACATGTCTGTGCAGGCAGGAAGGGCCATGGGTGGTAGTGTTGGCTTGTGGCTTTCGTGGGCACAGAATTTGCCTCTGGCTTCAAAGTCCCTTTCCATGGAAAGTCCCTTTGAGGTTTCCAGGATCCTCCTGCCTGTGGCTCTGCAATATCCAGAGCTGAGGAAGGGAGAAGGTAGGGCATGGTTAGAGGAAGTAGGTCACCAATACCAGAGGACGCTGTGACCTTGGGCACTGTGTCTTGCCCTGGTACCTCTTCTTGTGTTCACTTTTCTTGTCTTCCTGGCTGTCATTATGTGAACCATTCTGTTCCATAAGCCATTGCCTCTGTGACAGACAGACTGACACCTCTGAAACCGAGGTGCACAATTCAAATTTCTCCTTTCAAGTTGTTCTGTGGGATGTATTACTCAAAATACACATGAATCACTTGTACTTTAGACACAGAGCACACAGAACTCCATCTCTAAGCTACAGAACCTGCCATCTGTTAGAGGAGGCATCCATGCAGATGAGGAAGCAGGACACAACATGATGAAAGTAGGTAATTAGAATCTGAGGCTTAACTCCTCAGAGGCCAGCAGGAAGTCTCTGGGGAAAGCTGCCCTGGAAGAAAAGCTCAGGAGGTCAGGTCACCATGGTCACTGCATCAGAACCCAGATCAATACAAGATTTGTTTGATGCTGTCTTCTCCCTGTAAGACATTTTCTCTCTACCATCAGCAAGGCCAGAGGAGCCTGTCCTGTCGAAGCCTGATCCCAGGCTGGGCTGTCATGGGGGCTTACAGCCTCTAGCTGCATTTAGCTTCTGGGCTGTAGGTGGCTTTCATTTCAAAACCTCCTCTGCTGTGTGTTTTTGAATATGCAGTCACAGCCTAATGCTAGCCCATGTCCTATGACCCTCTTCCTTGAAGCACACTGCATCCATACTGTCTTCACTCACTGTACCCCACTGGACTGTGTGGTCCAGGACAAGTTCATTCTGTACCAGAGCTCCAGCTCCCAGAAGAGAGCCTTGCAGGCCCCTAAGAACGAACAAAGGATCAGGCAGACACCTGCAAGCTGTTCAAGTGGCTGGAGCAATAAACACCATGCAGGTCCTCTGCTGCCACATGAGCAGTTGTGAAGTCTCTCCACCAGCAAGGTGCTCCTGTGCTCTTCCACAGAAGCTGTGGAGGGGCTGCTCACCCAGCATGCTGCTGGAAGGAGGGCAGGGGAGAACTTCAAGGAAACATGGAGAGTATGGAACCCAGACCTGTGGGGAACCTTCTAACCAACCTCTCTTGGTCTCAATTAGGAGCACACCTAAAACATTCCACAGATGAGACAAAAGCCAACTTTGGGGAGAAACATTCCACAAAGAACATGGAAATGGGCATTGGATGAATCCACTGAGTATATAGTCAGTGCTATTGTGCTTCGTCCTCTAACACAGACCTTTGTACTCAACATGGCACACAGTCAGCCACACTGACACTACCTAGGAGCTTGTTGGAGTGAATACTCTCAGGACCCAAATGAACCTACATTTTAACAAGACTGGACATGGAACTAGTGAACACATCAGCATTGAGAGGCAGTGCCCTGCCATGCCCTGTCCTGATTTTGTTGATTCAACCTAAGGTCACTTGCCTGGGGCTAGAGACTGTGGCAGGCTGGTGTGGGAGAGCCCTGGTCATAGCCCCTAAGGGGTTTGCTTGGCTTTCCGCTGCCACCTGCTCATGGTAGCTGATAAACTATGCCACCTTCATGGAATGCTCTTCATGGTGAGTTAATTCTGTGAGACTGACTGCTGTCGTGGCTAGAGGGCAAAAGGCATTCCTAGTAAGGGAAAAATGATGAGGGTCCTCCTGTCCTCTGAAGGTTCCCCTCTTGTCCTTGGCTCCAGCATTACCACAGAGCGGAAGGTAGAGCAGACTAGAGAGTGTTGGGACAAAGGCAGGAACTGTCCTCCTTGTCACCCAGGCAGCAGGTCACAGGAAGTAAAGCTATGGTCTGCCCCGTGCTCGTGTCATGCAGCAGCAGGTTCAGGGAAGAAACAAGCCCGATCTGCCTGAGACTCTGTTGTCACACTTCACACCCCATCACGCCCTTTGCAGCATCCAGCTTCTCTTTACCGAAGGTGCAGTTAGAGTCGTCAGGTAGGTGCGCCGCCCCCCCCCCCATACACACACACTTTTCTAAAGAACTTTAATTTATCTGAAAGGAAATTATATTGGAGGCCAGAAGTTGAATGGGCACGTATGAAAAGCAAATCGATAGCTGGAAACAGCCTGAAATGCCGTTAACACGACAGACCCTTCCAACTCTCCTGCATTGTGATATCCAGCCTTGCACACTTCTGGGAAAGGGGAGGTCACCATGTGAGGAGGTGGCGCCCCCCCCCCCATGTCATGAACACTATAAAAGATAGTTTGGTCATGCCCTTCTATCAAGTTCAAATACACATCCCTGACACACACTAGTGCAAAACAAGCCTCAGTCGTACATGCTATTGAATAGACTCACAAACTCACCAGCAGCGAATGCCTACATCTGGGGAGATGGGAGACGGGGCAGAAATACAGGCAGACCTGTACAATGAAAGCAGGGTGAGGAGAGATGTAGCTGGGGGTGGTGGATGAATGTGGGAGTGGGCATGAGCTAGGAAAAGCAAGAGGAAGGATGACATGGCACATTTGGGGAATCATAAGGAGACTTGGTCCACTCAGAAAAATAGGATTCATGTGGCTCAGGACTTTCCCCAAACCTGTCACTCATAGCTCCTAATAGCTTCATACTTTCTCTGCCCCAGCAGAGAAGGAAGAGCATCGACTAAAGAGTGGGATGTGTTTGTGGCAGGGGCGTGTCCATCCTAGGAACACTAGGTTTATTTCTCAAATCGGAGCCACCGGCAGAATTATTGAAATCCATGTGCATCGCGCGCCCCCTTGTGTCCCACTGGAGCCATTGCAGTTGTATAAGAATTTATGGGCCGAGGAAGCACCAGGAAAATCTTCCAGGTGATTCAAGCCTGCGAGTGTTGGATGGACAAGGAGCAGGGTCCTAGAAAGGAGGGCTGAGAGCCCGAGGTGCGGCTCAAGTCTCTGCACAGGCAAACCATGGTGCCTTTGTTTTACTGTATTCTATGCTTAGATTCAGGCTAACGACTAAACCACACTCAAGGCATGCTTGAGTTTCCACACAAGGGCTTGCTCATTCCCTCACTGCTCTGATCGCTTCTCTTTTCTTTGCTCTACCCGCTGACAGCTGTGTGTCCTTCCCTGTGTGTGCCTAATGTTTACAGTGTGCTGCTATCTACCCGATTTAACCCAGGTCAGCGATGTTGGCTTGGAGAACTCACTGTTCCCACACCTCCCACTTGGCTCCACGTTTTAACATATCCCTCTTTCTCCAGGATGAGTTCCTTACTTCTGGTGACTCTTGCGCTCTTGGTCTTTGCAACTGGTCCCTGTAGCTTGATCCCCATGTACCACCACTGTTTACAGTTCCCCTTCTGTCCAACAACCCCTCAGCAAATATTCCTGCAGGTGCCACTCTGTGGTTCTTAGAAAAACTGGTGGCTAAGGAGCCCCCAAAGCACATTTGCTATGTCACAAGAATTAGTGAGTTAATTTAAGCATTATCTCTGGCATCTCTGCGATCACTGCTTCCACGGTGCTCCCCATTGTGGGAGCCTTCCCTCGACTCCTAGCCATCGCCCAGCGTTCCAATTTCTGCTAGCCAATTATGCACAGTGACCATATCCCATAGTCTCATTATTTTGACCTGCATTCATCTGCTCACCAATGAGCTGAGACTCCCTTCCTGTGGCCCAATAGCACTTGAGTTTCATTTTTAAATCGTGTGTTCTTGTCTTTTGCCCATAGTCCATTATCAATTTTTGTTTGATTGACTTGAAGATTGTCTTGCAGAAACACGTATTAATTCTATGGTGTTTTTAGCTATTACAAATGTTTTCTTCCAGACAGTCCAATGCTAAAAGGTTTCTTACATTTCCTTTGCTGGACAGAAACCCTCAGCTCTACCATACTCGCTCTAGTTTCCTTTGTGCCTTTTGCTTTTGAAATTATTTATAAAAATTCAAGCAATTCTTCCCCATCTCCTAGTTCTCAGCATCATGATCTAGCATTTCCCTCTGTTGACTTTATAATTTCTCCTTCCCACATTCCTGTCTTCAGTCACAAGAGATTCATCTTCCAGGCAACAGTGAGCTGGGATCTTGCTGCATTTTATCTTGACCTCAGGTTGCTTTCTGGTCTCCTTTAGACAAGGTACCCCCCTGAACCTGTAGGGGACGAGAGCCAGAAGTGTAAAGCCTGAAGCTGGTAGGTGGGATCAGTTCCTTTGCAGGCTGATGGACATGGAACATCTGCCCCAGCCTCTGACTTCCAGGCCAGGTAGAGTCCTCACTCAGGAGAACCTTAAGTCTGGTAGAGATGGGTTCTGAACTCATGGAATCCAATGACTTTCTCCCTTACCTTCTGCTGTAGGCAGCTTGGATAAGGAACAGTAAAATGAATCACACTCACACGTGCCACTATCTGTCCCACTGCCAACCACTGCTACCTTGTCACCACATATTTTCCCATTGTAGCTTTAGATATTGTGACACCAGAAGAAACTAGACAGGGGTGCTTAAGAACTGCCATCTGTTTCATCTGGGACTCACCTACACGAAGGGAAAGAACTGGGTGAAAAGATTATCACCTGGAGAGCAGGAGAGCAGATATGTGTTTCACCAGTTTTGTCTTCCCCCGACCCCCTGCCCTCAGGCTTGTTTATTTCCTCTGATCTTCAGCATCTTCCTGGCAATGGCAATGGTCATGATGGGGTTGATGGTGACATATGCCCACAGGTGGTTTTTATATTTATTTATGTGCTGTGTGTTTGTGATTTGTGTGTGTCTGTATACTCAAACATGTTCCCACATGCCACAGTTTGTGTGCAGCAGTTAGAGGATTTCTAACAATTTCCAATGTTAGTTCTCTTTCTACCATGGGGTTTCTACCATCCTCAGTCACCACGGCAAGCACTTTTACAGGGTAAGCCATCTCCCTGGCCCTTGCAGGAGGTGGCTTTAAGTGGTATCTCACCTGAGACTTTGGACATGACCCCTCCCTTTCTGTAATATGAATGAGGGGCCAGCCATGGACCAGATCAAGTCCAAACTGCTGCTGGCATTTCCACGACACGTCGATACTGCTGACCAAAGTTTGAATAGTTTTACACACCATCTCTCAAGGCCCTAATTGTCCCACATCTTAAAAGGCACTGCAGAGGCAGGGATCTTCTCCTTGCAGAGAGAAATGAAAAGTCTGAGCCAGTTAAGGCAAAGTAGATGTCTCTTCAGCACAGGAAGTGAAGAACTGGCTGTCATTGCTCTGGATATCTCCTGTTTCCTGAAAGCTACAAGTTCAGATAGAAATGGTTTGGTAATAGAGCAGGGTAGAGGAAATTATTTGGAAATGTAAGTCTAGATAGAAACAGCCAATTTATTTGCCAAACACATAACTGCTATAACTTGAAAGGACCTCTACAAAATATTAATAAAGTATAAAATAATAAATATTCTACCACCTATCTGTATGAAAAAAATTAAATATGCACAGGTTTTAGATATGTTTACAGATTCAAGGAATAAATTGTGGGAAAGTATTTCTAACGTTCCTTTTAAAACTCAGCATGTGTGCCCAGGGGAGAGGCTATGGATCATGCATTCGCTCTCTGATACTCATCAAATCCCTTCAAAGACTAGATGGATAATTACTGCAAATGAGGAGGAGGAAATCACCAGCCCATTGGGATCTTGGTGTCAAAATCAGGTACCGTGCTTCCTTTCCTGTTCCCACATAGATATAGGCATTGCCCAGACCTCAGGCGGTGACATTGCCAGGCTCCCCAGACCCTGGCCACCTACCTCAGTAGCTCTTGAATGGCAAGAATGCCTAGAGTGTTGGGAATTGAAAGGATCCAGTTGCTACCCTCCAGGTAAAGTAGTCAGAACTCCCTGGAGAGAAGGATAATGGTTTTTCTTGTCTAAGATTTCTATAGATTCTGGGAGTGAGTGAGATCACTTTTGCCCATGTGTACACAGGGGCACCCTACTTCTGAGCAGAATACCCCTTATAGCAACAATAGCCCTGTCTCCAATGGGCCACAGCCTCTGCCTTATTCCACTCCTGCCTGGTCACTCTAGAAATGGAATCTTTGTATGGAGAGGTCTGGATGGAATAAAGGGATTCACTGGCTTCCCGGCGCTGCTCGCGTGACTGCTGCCCAGAAGGAAGGACTTGGGACCCAGTGGCACTTGTTTCCCTTCCTCTGAGAAAAGTGGCTCCCTGTGACCTAGTAATGCAAGGCTGTGAGCACACAGCACATTGCCAAACCAATCCCAACACTGTCATCGAAATATTGATCCTGCTGTCACCCTCGATATCTGTCAGCGCCAATATCTTGCACACTCGAGGCTACTTTGAGAAAGAAAAAGCAAGGGAGGGGGACAGACAGGGAAGCGAGGTGTGCTCTATGGACCGTTAGGTCTGTGACAGAATGTTGATGGGGTGGGGTACTTGAGACATAAGCACCTAATCCGCTCTTACTTTCTCGCTGTCTGCTCGCTCCTCTCCTGTCTCGAAGACTGTGTGGGAGGCATCTGGCCTGTACAAGCTGGGAAAGAATGGGAGCAGGGCTGACGGGTGGATGTGTGGGGACTGGGTCTCAGTGTCGAGCATGGTTCTTCACTGGTCTACCTTGCTACTGACACTCTTTCCATCACAGTAGCATTTGGAAGTCTCCAAAGTTTGTTTTGTAAAAGGCTCTGATGGGAGTGCATTGTCTGAAGAGGCCAGGCTAATGGGTATTCACCATTGTTATTTTTACAAGAGTAAATAAGTGAGGTAGAAGAGGAGGTGCAGGAGCATCCTAACACTCACAGTCAGAACTGACTCTCCACCAGCGAGCCTGTGGTCAGCTGTTTTAGTCAGAGGTTGAATATTCCTCACTAATCCCCATGTGATGGTTAACCTCCATGGTCAACCTCATGAGCTGTAGAGTTACCTGGGAGTTGGGCCTCTGGGCATGCTTGTCAGGAGATTCTCTTGATGAAGTTCATTGATGTGGGAAGATGCTCCCACTGTGAGCAGCACCATTCCCTAAGCTGGGAATCTAGTCTATGTGAAGAGGAGGAAGTAAGCTGAGCACCCAAACTCATCATTCTCTGCTTCCTGACTATGGATGCAATGTGACCACACCACTGGGCCTCCTAGTGCCTTGACTTTCCTACCCTCATGGATGCTTAACCTTGAACTGTGAGCCAAAATGAACCTGTTCTCCTTGAAGCTGTTCTTCTCTGGGCATTTTATCACAGCAACTAGAGCAACTATGACATCAGGTCCCTTCCTTCTAACTGTGGGCTGGACTGAGACTCCCTAATGTTTGATCTTGAGAGTGTGTATACACCCCTGGCCAGCTAAGGGTGGAGCTTTCTTACCCTCATCAGGAGAATCTGAATCCACAGTATGCACTTTGCAATGATCAACTCCAGAAAATAAACTTGAGTAGATTTACCTAAACTCTACACATTCTAGCATGTTGAGTGTGACCACCATTCCACCAGTGCCAGAATAATGAAACACCCTGGAAAAGGTATCTCAGGCCTTTGCTTCCAGCTCATATACAATGTACTAGTGTCAAATACGACATCTGAGACCAGATGTCAGGGAATTAAAGCTGCTCCTTTTACTTGGTGGTCTAAGAAAAATGAAAAATTATCATTTGAAATGAGGTCTAGAAAGATATAGATGTTTTAAGCAGATTTGCATATTGAGAGAAGGAAATGTGGATTGACTTATTTTGAATGGCCCCAAGGGCTTGCTAAAGACTGAACAAGCTATCTTGCAAATAATGAATGAGATTCCTGTTACTGAAGTCATTCATGTAGAGAATAGATGGCATGGGATGGATGATGGATTAATATTTAAGAATATGCATTTGGAATAAGTCAAACTGGTTTTCAATCCCAGCTCTGCTATTTACCACATGTGAGAGCTTGGGCCAATATCCTAAGCCTGTTTTCCTAGTCACAAAACAAGATGACTATTCATGGCTCTTCCTTTAAGAGGATTTGTGTGTTTTCAATGAGATCCTACACAGAAAGTCCATGGCAGCATGTCTGCAGCAGCCAAGAATAACTTGCTTATCACTGCTTATCAGGTGTACTGTTGAAGTTAGGCTGTCAGGATGGACACATAATGTATGCTCTACACAATTTGGTGACTCAGTAGCCATTAGCTCTTTACTGAAAGTTGTTATGTGACAGATGCTGAGCAGCATCATGGGGACATAGGACCCAAATGAGCTGACCCAGACTTGCCTCTGGGGAGCCTACAGTCCAGATTCTGTGGTAAGTGGGTGTGTGAAAGCATAAGTACTAAATTCAGTTTCAACAGCGAATGACTGAATGGTAATGGGAACCTCTTCATCTCTTCCCTTTCTTGTGATGTCTTGGTTTCTGTTGTTGGGATCTTATAGGAGAAGCTACTAAACATTGTTCAACTTTTGTTGTGTGATATTTTGTTTGTGTTCTGACAAATAGAGCTTGCCTGGAGATCAGAGGGCAGAACTCGCCATTAGTTAACCAGAGAGGCCAGGCAGTGGTGGCACACACCTTTAATCCCAGCACTGGGGTGTGGGGACAGGAAGATCAGGAGTTCAAGGCCACCTTGGGCTACACTAGATTGAACCAGTCCAAAAGAGAAACAGAGCTGGGTAGTGGTAGCACACATCTTTAATCCCAGCACTAGGGAGGTGGAGACAGGAATATAAGGTGGGTCCTTTATCTCCCTCACCCCCATTCAATCTGAGGATTCTTAGAAGTAAGAAGTTTCTAGTAGCTGCTGCTCTGCTTCTCTGATCTTTCAGCTTTCACCCTTGATATCTGACTCAGGGTTTTTATCAAGACTAATTAGGACAGCGCATCACACTTTAGTCTATGTCTTCTTCAAATCCCATCCAGTCTAGCACCTGAACTTACATCACATCCAACCAAAGCTGCAGTACGTGCAGCTCCTAGATGCAAACTCACAGGTATAGATATCTCTCCTGGGCTACTGGAGCTAGGCAGGAGCCAGCAGGAAAGACTAAATGTTCAGATATTAACTTAAGCCTGAAGTAGTTGCCACACCAGGACAGGAGGAGGTGGGGGAGATGAAGGACAAATTCTTCCTTCTCCAGCTCTTGGGTGGGTGCATCTTCCATGCTTCATTGCTTCTGCAGGTTCGAGCCTCACCTGACTCTCAGCTTCTGCATGGTAACAAACTGAAGGCTGTCACTGGATTTTCTCCTCTTTTCCAAGTCATCTTTTCCAGCCTCCCACTGTAGCACGAATCTTAAAAGGTCTTATTAATAAAAACAAACCTGGAGCCAGGTATTGGGGTGAATGCTGGAAGATCAGAGAAGCAGAACAAGCCACAGCCACCTCACCTTGCCAATTCCTCAGCTGATCCTATTTCCTCAGACTGGAAGCCTCTGTGTCCTTATCCAAATGGATCTCAGCTGAAATGCTTCTCGAAAGCTTGAAAGCTTAACCAGATCCTAGTTCCTTATCCTCATGCCTTAAATACCTTTCTGCTTCCTGCCATCACTTCCTGGGATTAAAGGCTCTTGTTACCACACCTGGCTGTTTCCAGTGTGGCCTTGAACTCACAGAGATCCAGGCGGATCTCTGCCTCTGGAATGCTAAGATTAAAGGTGTGTGTGCCACCATTTTCTGGCCTCTATATCTAGTGGCTGTTCTGTTCTCTGAGCCCAGATAAGTTTATTAGGGTGCACAATATTTTGGAGAACATAATATCACCACATCCCATACCTATGGTCTAGCATCATTTCAACTAAACTATGTGTTCACGCTGACACTGACCTTTTCCTCAGCTTGACGCACTGGGAGAAGTCCTAGGGGAAGCCTCTCTCAGAACCCTGATTATTTTTTTTTCATATTTTCTTTCTTTCTTTTTTTTTCCTCCTACATCTTTGAAAGTCACCATCTGGAGCTTAGAACCCCAGTGATTTCCAGGGAGTCGGGAGGTGATGTTCCAGACCCACTGCAGACGTTGGTCCCCAGTTACTGCAGTGCCCACTGCTCTGTCGCCTCTTGGGATTGGCACAGGGCTGACCGTCCACTCATCCCATTGACACTTCACTCTTCCTCGGCAGAGGGAGGATTCTGCCTTTCTAATTGCTAATAATAGAGTCGTTCCAAAGTCTGTTTTATACCTCACAGTCTCGCTTCACGTTTGATCATCACCCAGCCCCTGAGGTGAGTAGGGTAAGCCTGATATTGAAGTCTCCTCTGAGCTACCAGTCAGCAGCCAGGTCATGCTGCTATGGTTCTCTATTTCCATCTATGGATTTCATCCTTCCTAAAACTCATAAGATTATGCTGTCAATGCCTCTGAATAATTTTAAACATCCAATCCCTTCCTCAGTTCCTTAAAATCAAAGCTCCATAACAGCAAACACTCCGTTAGTGTTTGCCATAGTAGGTTTTTTTTTTTTTTTTTTTAATTCACATACCATAAAATCCACCATGTTGAAGTCCGCAGTCAGTGGGTTTTAATGCAATGGCAAAGTGTGTACCCACCATTGCTATTTAGTTCTGGACTACTAAAGATGTCACATCTTAGGAAGCCAGACCTCTTTAGCTGTCACTCCCTGCCCCCAGCAGGTGGCTTTAAACCTCCCTTTCTGGGACTTGATCCTTTATCATCTTGCCCACGTCCTTGCCCTCTGAGCATTGTGATAGAGTATGCAACGCTCTTCAGGGAGAGCATAGCACAGGATGTCTGTAGGGGGACAGTCCTGACTCTGTTGCTAATTCTTCAACCTTGGGAAAGTGTTTATCCCTTCTGAGTTCACCACACACTTACAAAATGAGAGCGTGGGCTGTATCAGGAGGGGTTTTGTTTAGGTTTGCAAGATTGTAGAAAATGGAAGGGAGTCCAGGAGTGCTCAGGCCTCAAGCTTCTGAATACATGTTTTTAGTCATACTTCATCTGTAGAGAAGTGTCTAAAGGTTTAGGGAATCTATAAAAGAAAGGCTAATCACTTTAAAAGAATGGGACAACTAGTAATGTATGCGACCCATTGCTAACATCTCATTTCCTATTTACACATCCCAGCTTCTAGAAGTCACTAGCCCAGTTCATGTAGCACACAGACACCACTAACACATGCCTGAGTCTTGGCCCGAGGATGTGCCTTTAAATCCCTGATTTTTTTTTTCTCAGAATTTGTGCTTTGGGGTCATGAAGTCTTCTAGTCTCGTTTCATACATCTACATATGTACCTATTAATACTCGTTTCCTCAGGAAAGCATGAGAAGCTTTTCTTTGTTTCTGTTTGAGATTATAATTTAATTACAATGTTTCTCTCTTTCCTTGCTCCCTCCAAACCCTCTTGTATACCCTTCCTTCTCTCCTTCAAATTCATGACCTATATATTCATTGTTATTGTATGCACATGTGTATTGTGTAGATATATATAATACTAAATATAACTTGCTGTGTCCATAAATGTTATATATGTCTGTGTATATTTTCAGGTCTGTTTGCCACTTGTCAATCAGTTGGTGTGTTCTTCCTCTAGGAAGACTACCTCTGCTACTCAAGAGATGGCTCAGCCTTTAAAGGGTGGACTCACCACCAAAAAAACAAGCATGAAGTTTTCAAAAGGGATCCAAGACCTAATAAACAGTCAATAGTTTACATTTTTATCATCATTCCATTTATGAAAATGAATCTTATCTACATATTTTACATAATCACTCTCTCCTATACACACATTGCAAAATACTTTTCTGAATTATTAACTATACATAAACAACTGATTATATGATAAATAAGGTAGATTTATTTATTTGTGTGTGTGTGTGTGTGAGAGAGAGAGAGAGAGAAAGAGAGAGAGATAGAGAGAGAGAGAGCACAGCACTAATTTCCTGGAAGCACACTGAAGCCTTTGATTCTCCCACTCTGTCTGTCTCCCTTTCCATGACTGGATGGGGCAAAGCTATCAGTGAGATACCTGTGCTGCCTAGCTGACATGGAGCACATCTAGAGTGTGTGTTTAGATATGTTCCACATGGTCCTCTAAGGATGCTCTGAGTTGCTGCGGGATCGTCCCTTGCCTTGGGAGAGGAAGAGCTCCCAATGAGTATGCTGGCAGTGTCTTGATTGTGGCCTCTCCCTCTCACCCCCTGGTCCCGAAGAGGCTGGCATCTTTCTAGCAGTATCCCTGGTGCCACTTCCATTCTGTGTTTTCAGCTGTCTGCCCTGACCACCCAGCCAGCAGGAGTCCAGGCAGTGGGAGCTAATTATAACATTAACTAAGACAAAAACATAATTATAAAGGAAGCCACTGATAAACAATACAAATTTATGCATTCCCAAACCAGCTCCATGTTACTAAAGCCAGCACGCCCTTTGGACAGCCACCTCATCATCGTTTCTGTCCACAATGTTTCAGTGCCTGAGAGTGGAGAGTTTGAGGCCACACCCCCTTGGTCCTCAGGCAGATGAACTGCCCCTCAGGCTTCTGGTCACTCACGTCCCCATCTGGAGACTGGCATCCACTTCCTCCCTAGAGATGCTTGGTGGACATCCTGGAGCCTTAAGCTTGAAGAGAAAGAATCTACCAAGTAACAGAATTGGGCCAAGGGGGTTCCAGGAGCTTTTGACAGAACAGGGACAATCAGTGAAGCAGAGAAAATTGACATTGGAAGTTGCCTGTTTGAAAGACAGGACAGCCTTTGCTTGCTGCAGAGCTAATTATTATGCAAATTTATGCTAATAAACTCTGCCTTGAATGTTGTTGAGAAGCTGCCTTTTCCCGTTAACACAGCTGTAATGAGAGGTAAATTTGTAATGCAGATGCCCGAAGTAATATATCCTAAATCATTTTATGGTGTAAGGGGCTCTCTCTCACCCCACCCAGCACAATGTCAATTTAAATTAGTTTTTGCTTTACATATTTATTGAAGCTTTATTTATTGTTAATACTTACTAAGGACACCAACTAAATAGCTCCCACTACTTGTTAGAAGTGGAACTTAATCAGAGAGTGGGGGTGGGCACTTGCTCATCTGGAAGATGCTAGGGAACCTTTTTCTTTCCTCCAGCTATTGCTGCTGTACCATCATGGAGGGAATGGCTTTGTCCATGAACCTGCCCCCTCCGCAGAGGTTCCTGTCAACTTAACACTCCCTACCACAGAGCATCTCTAGAGGAGGAGAACTGACGGGTCTTACAGGGTGTTTGGGAGAGTTAATGATCTTAGTCACCTCTGCCTTGTGATTTCACCCAGACTTCCAGAGAACAGGGAGAGGCTGTCGGCACAATACTGTTGGTTCTCTATGGAAGTGTGTAAACCCACTGTGCTGGGCAGTGTAGGGTCCTCACACATAGACTCACACCCCACTCTCAGAGGTAGCTGGCCCATGGCGGCACAGCTTCAAGTTCACACACCCAGAAACAAACTCCACACTCCTTGCCCGTAGCTCCTGTGCTGAGCATGTGATTCTAACTGTCCCATGCATGGGAGGGGATGACATTTGAATGGTATGAGTTTCTCCCAAGCAAAGGGAGAGAGTAAGAGTCTGTGGACCACCTTGTTTTTACCTCAAGTTCTGTCATGGTCTTAGTTAGGGTTTCTATTGCTGTGAAGAGACACCATGGCAACTCTTGTAAAGGAAAGCATTTAACTGGGGCTTGATTACATTCAGAGGTTTAGTCCATTATTGTTGTGATGGGAAGCATAATGGCAGGCAGGTAGCATGCTGATGGAGAAGGAGCTGAGAATTCTACATCTGGATCAGCAGGAATCAGAAAGAGAGTGACACTGGGCTTGGCTTGAGCATCTGAAACTTCAAAGTCCACCTCCAGTAACACACTTCCTCCAGCAAGTCCACACCTACTCCAATAAGGCTACACCTCCTAATAGTGCCACCCCCTGGTGACCAAGTATTCAAATCTATAAGTCTATGGGGGCCATTCTTATTCAAACCACCACAGCCACCTTTCAGAACACGCAGGTTGCCTGTTGTGAGGCAGACAGAGGTGAGCATCTCCATTTGGTGCTCCCATCTCCCTGAGAGTTAATTTAGTTTTCTATTTTGATGTTTTAATCCCCCTTTGGTGATGGTAAGACTGAAGCTTTGTGGTTTCCAAATAGCTTGTGCAAAGTTAATGCACTTATTCTACAACTTACGTAAAATTCAAATATACACTTTGTAGTTACTAAACTCATTTCTGTTTCCTCTATGATAGCTCAGAAAACAACTTCACTTTCATAATTTCAGATGTTGGATTTGATAAACTCGGGAGCCTTCTGAGCCACCTAGATCCAGACCCTAGTCAGTGTGCACGCAGGTCTCTCTGTACATGTCCTGGGAACTAAGTTTAAGCTCATTATTTGCTTAAGAAGAGTCTTGACTGATGCTATTGCCCTCTTTAGTTACTTACATATTTCTTCTAGGGCACATGGTCCCAGGATTGCTGTGTACCACATAACCATAAAAAATGGGGAGACTGTAAAGAATCTAGGCTACCCTAACATAATGCTACGTCAACCAGATGTGCTGATTCATGTATACAGGTATTTAGGGGATGCCAAAGTGTCTGTTTGCTAAAATGTATCTCTACCATCTACATGTCAGCTACCTAAATTTTTTTCATTAGCATAAATCCTCTGAATCAAGTTATCCTAACAGGCCCTTCTGTGATCGTGTAAATTCACATTACATAGGGTAACATATAAACTTCATGTCAGGTTATGTGGTTAGTGTGTATTGAGCAGATACCAGTGTCTACATGGCAAGTCACTAAGAGAACAGAGCCACCAATTCTGATGAAAGATTATACTGGGAAAATTAAAGTGCTGTCTGCCAAGAAGACAGATAAAGAGTGGCTTCTTCCTTTACCCTGTGACTGAGAGCAAGCTTGCTGCTGGTGTGTGCATGAGTGAGATTCCACCTCACAGGCAATAGTTCCAGAACAATTAAGGACCTAAAGTTAATCCTTCACCTTAAAACAAAGCCAGGAAGGCTAGACTCTGGCCCAGTGGTTAAGAGTGCACAATGTTCTTGCAGAAAACCTGAGTTTGATTCCCAGTACCCACCTCGGGCTGCTCACAGCAGCCTCCTGTAACCCCAGCTTCAGGAAAGTGAATGTCTCTAGTTTCCCGGGACACCTGCACTCCATTGCACACACACACACACACACACACACACACACACACACACACACAC
>CABHPP010020509.1:0-13018 GCA_902168425.1 Peromyscus attwateri | reverse complement strand
AAAATAAAATAATAAGAAAATAAGATAAAATTTAAAAAAAAAACTGACAGGATATCACAGGACAAGGAACATCCAAAGATGCCATTGAATTCATTTTCTTTTGCCTATCCACTACTGGACATGCAGCCTATGCTTAAAATGAGTTTGTTTCCACAGTGAATATCTCTAGACAGAAAGTAAATCTTCATTTGCAAGTGGTTATCAATTAGAGATTGCTTCTGGGTTGGGGATGGGGTCATGTGTCCACTACTCCTTTCAGCTCTAGGACCACAAATGGTACAGACCCTTGCAGACTCTGTACATGTTGCCTCAGTCTCTATGAGTTAATCTATACATCGATATAGCCTGTTGATTTAGAGTTCTTTGTTTTCTTAGTATACTCCTTTCCCCCTAACTTTTCTGCTCTTTCCAGCTCCTCTTCTGTGGGATTCTCTGAGCCCTGGGCAGAGGAAGTTTGGGGCTGAATGTTCCAAGGTGGATCTTTGTATTTGTTCTCATCTACTGCAGAAGGAAAGCTTCTCTGAAGATGGCTGAACAATGAACTGATTTATGTATATAGCAGAATGTTTTAGGAGTCATTTTTTTACTACTTTTTTTTAGAGGACAGTAATATTTAATTAGTCTCTGGTTCTTGGTCACACAAGCAGTGTTGGGTATGGTTTCCATCTTGTGGAGTGGGCTTTCAAACAAATCAGATATTGATGGGCTACTCTGACAAACTTTGCGTTATCATTGTACTAGCGTATCTTGCAAGCAGGATACCATTGCGGATCAAAGGATTTGTGGCAGGGTTGGTGTTTCTCTTTCTCCTTTGGCAGCATGCAAATTACCTTCTTGTACCAAAGACACTAGCAGGTAGTGGAGTGCACTCTATGTAGGCACCAGCTTGCCTTGTCCATGTTCCGTGAGTTGTATAGGTGTCGTGTTCAGCAGTGTGGCTTTGTTGTCAGTTGCTGGAGAGCAAACTACTGTCATTGCCAACAGCCTGGGTTGTCTGAGGATTCCAATATTTCCCCTTTGGCCAGCAGCTCAATTAGAAGTAACCCATTCCCAGTCATGGAATTTTCGTTTGGTGACAAGATATGGCAAGTTAGGTCTCTGTCTCCCCCATTATTTGGCAATTTCATTTAGATCACCTACGTATATGTCTATATTTTAAGAAGTTTCTGCCATATTAGGTTTCTATACTTCTCCTCAAATGCCCCTTAATTTTATTTGTCTCTCCCTATATTCCCTCCCTTACCCCCCTTTCCTTTCCTTCCTGACTTGATCCTCCATTTCCACCCTGCGTCTATAATTATCTCTTCTATTTCCTTTTCCTAAAGAGATCTATTGTGGTGACATTTTATTTGTGCTGAAATGTGGTGATATTTTATTTGTATGTTAATAAATACAGTTTGCCTGGAGATCAGAGTTCATAACAAGCCATAAACAGAAGTCAGGCAGTGGTAGCACATGTCCTTAAACTGATCACATGGCAGGCAGAGTCTCTGCATGTTCAAGGACACAGCCAAGCGTGGTGACATACACCTTTTATCCCAGTACCAACCATAGAGACCTGGAGGTTTGTATAGGCAGTCAGTGATGAGGAAGTCGTGTGGTTCGGCTTAGAGCCAATGAGAAGGCAGAACAAGAAGGCAATAAAGGCACAGGTTAGACACGAAGAAGCTCTCTCGTGGGAAGCTACAGCATGGTGGTAAGATGAGGTTAGTCAGTGGCTCTTTGCTATTTCTCTGATCTCTTCGGCTATTACCCCTGTATTTGGCTCTGTGCTTCTTATTTAATAAGACTGTTTAGAAATTCGTCTACAGATCTATCTATCTCCCTGCACCCTTTGTCCCTTACTGCATACCTAACCTCTGTGGTTCTATGTATTGTAGCTTGGTTGTCATTGACTTAATAGCTAATATCCACATATAAGTGAATGCATAATAGCTTAATGTGGATATAAAAGCTTATATTCTCTTATAAATGAATATATACCATATTTAACTTCTGGGGGGTCTGTATTACTTTACTCAGGATGATTCTTTTCTAGTTCCATCCATTTACCTTTGAATTTCAGGGTTTCATTTTTTTAACAGCTAAGTAATATTTCCATTGTGTAAATGTGCCACATTTTTTTTGATCCATTCATCTTTTGAGGGAAACACAGATTATTTCCAGTTTCTGACTGTGTGAATAGAGCAACAATTAACATGGTTGATCAAGTGTCTCTGTTTTAGGATGAATAGTCCTTTGGAAATATGTCCAAGAGTGGTATAGTTACATCTTGAGTTAGATCAAATCCCATCCTCCTAAGGAACTGTCACACTGATTTCCATAGTGGCTTTACAAGTTTGCAGTCCCACCAGCAATGGATGAGTGTTCTGTTTATTCCACATCCACTCCATCTTGACTGTCATTTGTGTTATTTATCTTAGCTATTCTGACACATGTAAGATGGAATCTCAAAGTAGTTTTGATTTGCATTTCCCTGATGGCTAAGGATGTTGAACATTTCTTTAAGTGTTTCTCAGCCATTTGAGTTTCTTCTTTTGAGAATTCTCTGTTTAGATCTGTACCCCATTTTTCAATTGTATTATTTGATGTTTTGACATCCAGTTTCTTGTGTCCTTTATATATTTTTAGATATTTTTACTGTATCAGATGTGGAGTTGGTAGAAATCTTTTCCCGTTTAGTAGGCTGCTGCTTTACCCAGTTGACCATGTCCTTTCCTTACAGAAGCTTTCAGTTTCACTAGGTCCCATTTATTAATTGTTGATCTTAGTGTCTGTGCTAATGGTGTTCAATTCAGAAAGACTTTTCCTGCTACAATGAGTTCAAGGCTGTTCACCACTTTCTTTTCTATTAGGTCCAGTGTATCTGGATTTATGTTGAGGTCTTTGATCCATATGAACTTGAGTTTTCTGCAGAGTAATAGCTATGGCTCTATTTACGTTCTTCTACATGCAGACATCTCGTTTGACCAGCACCAGTTTGTATTTCTGGCTTCTTTATCCAAAATTGGGTGTCCATAGCTATGTGCATTTACACCTGTTTCTTCCATCTGATTCTTTAATCTAATGTCTGTTTGGGTGCTGATACCATACTGGGTTTTTGCTAGAGTTCTGTAGTATGACTTGAAGTGGAGAATGCTGTTACTTTTAGCAGTTCTTTTGTTGTTTAGGATTTTAATTTTAAAGTTTAATACAAAAACATGCAAGTAATAATTATTATTACTATAATTATGATAACACACCACACAGAGGAATTAAACATTTGTATGAAGTTTAACTGGTTATCTAGAACAGAAGCTGTAGAGCCTCATAGTTTATTTTATATTTCTCTTACCAGATATATTTTATGTACTTATCCATAACCCATACCAAAAACAAAAATCCATGGCAGAGTTAGAACTAGAAAAAAACTAGCTTTTTGCCCTCCCTCATAATTCCTGACCACTACCTGCATTCATCTCCCCTCATCCCCTAATGTTTAGCCTTTCTAATTGCCCTTTCTTCATGAAAATGCTACCCACATGTACAGTTGCTCTATAAATCTGTCTTCTTTCATTTTTAATTCTTAAATAGACTATTTAAGAGTAGAGGGTATTATTAGGTTTAATTTACACTGCCCTGATCATATAATTAATGAATGTTAATTTGATTAGTTATTTTTAATTACTTTAAAGTCAATTCATTGAGGGCCTTACCTACATGTCCATTTAAAATAATATAATCTTGTAAATTGAATCTCAAGCCTGTATACGGCTCAGTCTCAAATTCAAAGAAAGAAAGTACATAGCAAATATACCAGGACCCAGGAATCTTTGGATATCCACAGAATTCAAGTAAAAATTGCCAAAATGAGGAGAAAAATACTTTCATATATTGAGGCTATTATTACAGACTTCTAGATAATAGTATTTTATATATTAAGAAACTATATAGTCATGCAAATTTTCATCAAAATACTAACAACAGTTTTGTAACATTCATCTAATGAAATATATATTTCTAGGTAAAATTTGAATTTTAAATGCACAGTTTAATGAAATATTACAGATATACTTGCATAAAATTAGCTTTTTATTATTGAAATTTGACTTTAGGTGAACACCTTTTATTTCATTTTATACAGTGTCAAGTACAAATTATAAAAAACAGATTACTCCGAGGTGGTGGTTGTGGTGGTGGTGGTGGTGGTGGTGGTGGTACACGCCTTTAATCCCAGCACTCAAAAAGCAGAGCCAGGCGGATCTCTGAGTTTGAGGCCAGTCTGGTCTACAAAGCGAGTTCCAGGAAAGGCACAAAGCTACACAGAGAAACCTTGTCTTGAAAAACAAAAACAAAAACAAAAAAACAAACAAACAAACAAAAAAACAGATTACCTAAACTGTAAACTCTCACAAATTAATGAGAGTTTCAAATGGTTTAGAGAACAACAGTTTTGATACAGTTATGATGAGCTTAGTGCATTAGTGTTCTGAACACTGAATGGAAAAGAAAGATGGACATTTCAGGAAAGTGTTAAGAAGATCATAGGATCTATGTAATAAATGCTTAAAACATTTACCAGAGTGATCCCTAAACAAAACAGAGGGGAAATGGAAGGCATTACATGTGGTGAGCCACAGGAATATGAAATAGAAGTCCAGCTGTATATTATAAGCTATACCTTGACAAGACCAAGGGTCAGTCAAGTTGGAAGCCAATCAGCAAGGACTATTGTTGTTATGCAGCTTAATATTCAGTTGTGCCTTGCTATGAATTCCTTGTGCTCATAATTCTCCTAAAATGTGTATGTGTGTGTGAATCTCACTTAGACAGAACCTTCTGCCTCTGAGCTCCAGGCCTCCTCTTTAGCATTTGTTTTGGATATCTGCCATTTGCAAATACTCTCCTTCAGCTACTTCTTAAGACAGAGTCAACCCCAAACAAAGCCTTAAAAGACAAGCAAGGAACAGATAGCTACCAGGCCATCTGTTAGACACCTGAACACCCCACCCCCACCCTGAACTAAGATAAAATGTCCTTTCTGAGACTACATGTCTCACAGGCCAAATGCCTGCCCACTAGATGAACAAGCTTTGTTTCTTGTGCAAATCAAGGCCTCAGCTTCCTCTCTCACTACCCTAGAGAACCTCTTAGATCAAAAAGCCTTTCCTCTTACCAGGTGTTTCAAGCTGTGATGCACATTGACTAGCTGTTGGTAATCTTCATCCACCCACCTCCCACCCCCCCCACCCTGTCAGGAAACAAGCTGCAGAGGAAAAAAGTGACAGTTTTAACTTTTAGTGACCTACAGACTTTCCCTACCCTATCACCTGTAAGTTTATAGTTGAACACATTTATGATAGACTCATAATGCCTTCACCTAGCCACAGTAAGGATGTATTTCTAGCACACAAATTCCTTTTCTGATTTATTTCAACTACTAACTGACTCCACTCTTATCTCACCCCTTTTGGGTTGCAAATAAAATTGCCAGGAAGCCTCTAGTGGGGAAAACTACAATCTTGTGCTGTATACAAAACATAAGGTGTTGCTGCTTGGGATGGGACATAGACCAGTTGGGGGAGAAGGGGGTAGGAATGAAGGGAACTAAGGAATGGAGGGAACTAAGGATTGAGGGAATTAAGAATTGAAGGGAACTAAGAGAATTGGAACTAGGGAAGCTAAGAGAATTGGAACTAAGGGAACTAAGAGAATTGGAATGAAAGGAACCAAGGAAATGAAGAGATTTGAGAGAGTTGAACTGGTGATTGAATGATGGTGACTGATGAATAAACGAATTGAATGAAAGGGCTCTGAGCAACTGAATTCATTCCCGTGCTGATGGTAGTGTCTCTCCTGGGCCCCTGGAATTGAAAATTTAAGGCTGGACCCTTAAATATTATACAAAAATTACATGGGATGGTGTTGCCCAGGGACATTCTGAAGTTGAAAATGATACCAAATCATGGACTCAGCTGATCAAATGTGATATTCTAAAAGAATAGAAAAAAAAATCTCAGTTGATTTGGTGTACCTGAAAATAATATCAAAATTACTTTTAGTTTCATAAATTTTAGATCAGTGGCTTTCAACCTGATGTGAGTGTGTCACAAAAGAGGCATTCATAATACCTGAGTATATTACTTGATTTTCTCCTTTCTTTGGCAAACTCCCTGACCAAAAGGATAACTTAAAGAAGGAATGGTTTATTTCATCTTGATGGTGCAGACTATCTTGGCAGTGAAGTCATGGCAGCAGGAGGGGAAGAAACCTGGTTCCATGGCATCCACAGTCAGGAAGCAGAGAAATAGCAATGCCTCTGAACAACTCACCCTCTTTAATTCAGTCCAAGAAAATACCCTGTGGGATGCCTTGACCCGTATTCAGGGAGGATTTTCCTTTCTCCTTAAGTCTTTCTGGAAACACCCTTTTAATTATACCAACATGCCTGTCTCCATAGTAATTCTAGATCTTGTGAAGATGACAATAGAAATTAATTTCCATATGAGACACCTTTGAGTAACACATATTGGTAGACTTGATGTTGCAATAGTGGGTAGAAGTCAGTCCCCAAAAATCTACAATAAGCTAAGAATGTGCCTGGCTTAAACTATCAATGATATCAGAGTTGAGATGCCTTGTGTTAGTTATTTTGCGGTGCTCTTACCCTGCGAGGAAATGTCACGAAACATGACAGAATCCACTAACAAGAGTTTTATTAAGATGAATGGGACAGATGAGTGCCCAGGCCTGTGGAAAAGACACGTGTGTGGAGAAGAAGAAGAAGAAGAAGGAGCCGGGAATATGGCACCGGCTTATAAAGGCTGGGTGGCGTACGTGCATACACAGGTCGACTTAACTACTCCATGCCTGCGCAGATCACATGGTTGCATTTGGGCGCTCTTACACAACCATGCAAAGTCACAGATCCTGGTCATGCGAGACGTCTTGACCCGGAAATGGCTATTTTGACCTGGAACTGGCTAGGCATAAGTGTCCAGGTCCGCAGGGCATGTACAAATACGCCCAACCGTGGGGACGTGTTGTGAACCCATCACCTTGTTCTGTAGACATTCATCTCACTTCCTACATATTTAAGTTCTGTGTGTATGAAGCCTGGATTAGAATGTGAACAAAACATACTAAGAATATTGCAAGCAGAAAAATTATACACTTTTAGAATGTGCGAAGTTCAGATACTATGTAGTTTTATCTGACACCATGTGTCAAATTTTGCAAATTTTGAATATGAGTAAACCGTATTGTTTTGTGGTGGTGCAGAAAATCTCAATAGAGTGCTAAAATAGCAACTAAAAGAGAAAGCTATAGGTATGTCAGCTGTCTTTTTCCTGCATTTTGTAATTTGACAAAGTCAACTGAATTATTCAGTGTTTTATATATATATATATATATATAAAATTTATTTTTAATACTATAAAATTTTTCTAAAATAGTATCTATCAGCAAGCAATACTATTTTTATGATAGCAAAAGCAAACATTTCTAAAAAGTATAATATAAAAAAACTTAATAATGATCATATTAAATTTTCCTTGATAGTATTTTTTCGATAATTGTTATTAATAAAATTTGAAGCTGTTACATGGCACCAAATTTGCTAATATTCAGCTTTTTTATTTGAGGAAGTACAATGTGATTAGTAACTATTGTAGATAAATAGCAGTTCTATTATATGAAAGGATCATCAACAATTTGATATATTAAATTAACTGATACATCTGCTGAATTCATGGTAATATTTTTGCTTTAAAAGTAAAGTTAGTATAGAATAGTTAAAATTATAAATTAATGGTTGTGTCCACATTCGTTTTTGTCACCACAGGGTGAAAACATTTCTTTGTTGAATTCATATTTTCTGTTTCATTGTCAAGGAGAAGGATGCTGTCATAATGATATGTGCTATTTCCCACACTCCTCATATTTCAGTATATTTTAGGCTTAATTTAGGAAGCAAAATTGAAAAAAAGAAAACTCACATCTTCAGAAAAAGTAGCATTTTAAGAAAAAATACTTTGGAAGAGGTATGAATCACTTAAAGTTATAGTTCAGTATTTATTATTTACTAATGGGCATGTTGTAGTAAAAACATGCATTGCATTATAGCATAATGACAGTAAGCATGCCCCTATTTGTTGTATGTGTAAGGAATAAAATCCCTAATCCAGTCCTATTCCCTGTTGTTGTAAAGGTATCTCCTTGCAAATATATATATTTTAGCATAAATTTTTTATTTATTCTTTGGGAATTCCACATCATGCACCCCAATCATAATCACTTGCCAGTCCTTCTTTGTCTATCCCTCCAACTTTGAGATGACCTCTACAAAAAATAAAAATTAAAAATTAAAAAAAAGAAACCATCACACTGACTTCCAAGGTGGCTGTACAACTTTGCACTCCCACCAGCAGTGGAGAAATGTTCCCCTTGCTTCACATCCTTTCCAGCATGAGCTGTAGCTGGTGTTTTTTATCTTAGCCATTCTGACAGGTATAAGATGGAATCTCAGAGTCATTTTGATTTGTGTTTCACTGATGGTTAAGGATGTTAAACATCTCCTTAACTGTTTCTTGGCCATTTGAGATTCTTCTGTTGAGAATTCTCTGTTTAGAACTATACCCCATTTTTTAATTGGATTGTTTGGTTTGTTGATATCCAGTTTCTTGAGTTCTTTATATATTTTGGAAATCAGCCCTCTGTTGGATGTGGGGTTGGTAGAAATCATTTCCTGTTCTGTATCCTACCATTTTTCCTATTGATGGCTTCCTTTGCCTTTCAGAAACTTCAATTTCTTGATCTCATTTATTAATTGTTGATTTTAGTGCCTGTGCTATTGGTGTTCTGTTCAGGAAGTTGTCTCCTGTACCAATGTGTTTGAGATTATTTCTCACATTCTCTTCTATCAGATTCAGTGTATCTGGATTTATGTTGAGGTTTGATCCACTCAGACATGAATTTTGTGAAGAGAGATAGATATGGATCTATTTGCATTCTTCTACATGTCAACATCCAGTTATGCCAGCACCATTTGTTGAAGATGCTTTCTTTATTCTGTTGTACAATTTTGGTTTCTTTGTCAAAAATCAGGTGTTCATAAGTGTGTGGATTTTTTCAAGGTCTTCATTTGATTTAATTGATCCACATGTCTGTTGTTTACACCAATACCATGTGGTTTTTCTTAATATAGCTGTGTAATAGAACTTGAAATCAGGGACAGTGATACCTCTACAGGTTCCTATATTTTACAGGATTGTTTTAGCTATCCTGAGTTTTTTTTTGTTTATCCTTATGAAGTTAAGTATTATTTCAAGGTCTATAAAGAATTGTGTAGAGATTTTAATGGGGATTACATTGAATCTGTAGATTGCTTTAAGTTAAATGGCCATGTTTACTAAGTTAATCCTACTTGCCAATGAGCATGGGAGATCTTCAAAGATATGAAGTTCTTGTCATACAGGTCTTTCACTTCCTTAGTTAGAGTTACAGCAAGATATTTTATATTATTTGAGGCTATTGTAAAGGGTGTTGATCCTCTGATTGCCAAACTGCTTTTGGGCATATATCCAAAGGATACTCAATCATACAATGAGGACATTCACTCAACTATATTCGTAGCAGCTTTATTTGTAGGAGCCAGAAACTTGAAGCAACATAGATATCCCTTAACTGAGGAATGGATAAACAAAATGTGGTACATTTATACAATGGAGTATTACTCAGCTCTTTAAACCAAGAAAACCAAGAAATTTGAAGGCAAATAGATGGAATTAAAATTTCATCTTGAGTGACGTAACCCAGACTGAGAAAGACAAAGATGGAATGTACTCATTCATAAGTGGATATTAGCTTTAAAATGAAGGATAACTATGCTATAATCCACAGACCCAGAGAGACTAGGTAACAAGATGGATTCATGTGGGGATGCCCCTAGGAAGGGGAACTATAAGAAATTTTGTGAGTGGACTGAGGGTGTTTGGGGATAGGAACATGAGCAATCAGTTTGGGGGGATGGTGTGGTGGGAGATTACTAAAAGAGACTACTAGAAAGGGAGGGGACCTTTTGGGGCCAGGTGAAAACCTGGCACAAGGGACTCTCCCAGGAATCTACAAGGATGACCCCAGCTTAGACTCCTAGCAATAGTAGATACATAGCCTGAACTGGCCATCTCCTGTGACCAGATTGGTGCCCAGCCCAATTGTTATTAGAGAAGTGTCTTCTAGCAACTGATGAAAAAAGATGCAGATCCACAGCCAAACATTAGGCAGAGTACCTGCAGAAGAGGGGGGAGAAAGGATTGTAGGGGCCAGAGGGTTCAAGAACACCACAGGAGAACTCACAGAATCAACTAACCTCAGATCATAGGGGCTAACAGAGACTGAACCTACAACCAGTGAGTCTCCATGGGACTGACCTAGGCACTCTGCATACATGTTACAGTTGTGTGGCTTGATCCTCCTGTGGGGCTCCTAACAATGGGAACAGTGGCTGTCTCTGACTCTTTTACTGGCTTTTGAGACCCTACTCCTCATACTGGGTTGCCTAGCCCATCCTTAATACATGGGGAAGTCCTTACTTAGTCTCACTGCAACTTGATATGCCATGTGTGGTAGAATGTGGTAGTTTGAATGTAATTGGCCCCTAGTCTTGTAGGGAGTGGTATTATTAGGGGGTGTGGCTTTGTTGGAGTGGGTGTGGCCTTGTTGAAGGAAGTGTGTCACTATGGTCGTAGGCGTGGAGGTTATGCCCAAGAAACCACTCAGTGTGTCACTCGATTTACTATTGCCTGCAAGATGTAGGACTCTCAGCTCCAGCACCATGTCTGCCTGCATGCCATCATGCTTCCAACCGTGATGACAATGGACTGAACCTCTGAACTGTAAGGGAGCCACCCCAACTAAATATTTTCTTTATAAAAGTTGCTGTGGTCATGGTGTCTTTTCACAGCAATATAAAATTCCTAACTAAGACACCATTTTTTGTTGATATTTATGGGAGTCCTGCCCTTTCCATAACAGAAATGGAGGAGGAGTGGGTTTTAGGGGTGGGAACAGAGGTGAGGTGTTGGAGGGACTGGGAGGAGAGAAGGGAGGGGAAACTTTGGCTGAGATATAAAATAAATGAATGAATTAATGAATAAATAAATAAATAAATAATTAAATAAATAACTGTATTGTTTAAAAACATTTAAAAAGGAAAAAAGTTCCATTTGTGTTATCTACATACACACTGGAACATAGTCAAACTCTCAGTGGCCTGCTCTTTAAACAGAACTGAGCCCTTCTCCTCCCACAACCCTGCCAGAAGTCATCAATTATGGAGAGCCATGCTTCAGCATCTCCATAACATTTGTTAGGAGTTCTCTTCATCATCTTCCTGTCTAAGCCACACTACTGCTGAGGGCCAAGTCTGGGTCGAAGGTCCTACTGCAGCCAATGGTCTGTCTATGGCCGTGTTAACAACAAAGGCAATGCAGATGTTCATGGTCTTTCTTGCCTACTGAGGCCATGTTGATGTCTACGCCACCAGGGGTCATACTGATCTGAGTGGCCTGTGGTATCACCTGCAGCCATGGTGATATCTGGGCCCTTGTGGGGGTCCATGGTCCTACTGCAGCAGGGGCCTGTGTTGATGCCTATAAGCCATGTTAGCAGAAACTACATTTTTTGATGTCACCTCTCTTTACCTATACTGTCTTGATATGAACAATAGTGTAACTAGAAAAGGCTGTGAAAGAGACAAAATGACCACTAAATTACTGAGATATTGCATTAGTGTAGAACCTTTGTTATAAAGTACCATAATAATAAATTGTTATTAACTTTATAATTTGTCTATAGTATACTTTTGGAATTATACAGTTCTATAAATATTACAATACTTGATTAAGTCTATACACCTAGAATTTAATTTAGATGGTTTTACTTATGCATGAAATCCTCATCCTTTCCATCCCAATTCCTAACTCCCTAGCAGCAAGTTTCAAGTTAAAGTTTCTGCAGTCTTGTCCCTTCCAAACTGGCCTGATAGTTGAGATCATACATCTGGCCACTTAATATTAGCTTCTTTTGGTCAGTAATCTACATTGAATGTCTTTCAGTGTCTTTATAGTCTTGACAGTTCATTTTCTTTTATTGCTAAATCATACTCTATTACACTGATACACTGCAGTTTGTTCATACATTTACCCACTAAAAACCATCTTAGATGTTTACGAGTGTGGATGATTATGAACAAAGTCTCTGTATATAGGTTTTTGAGAAAATAAAAATTTTTGTCTTCACTGAAAAATTATGTGGGATTTTAATTGCTGTATTTTATAGTAGGCTGTGTTTGTATCTGTAAGGAGCAATTAAAATATGTTTGTTTTAAAATTATTCCCTATATTCTGTAGAAGCTGGTAAACTGTAAACATTCCAGTAGATATGTAGGTGTATGTCATTTGTGTGGGTGTGTGTGTACATATATTGGTGTGTACATCATGTTTACATTAGGAGGCCAGAATTTGACTCTGGGTACTTTCCTCTATTTTCTCCTCCTCATTTTTTAGGAGAGTCTCCCAGATCTTAGTGATGACCATTGCAGCTAGGCTGGATGACTTGTAAACCCTTGAGCTCCTACCTGTTCTGTGCCCAGAACTTGAGTTACAGGCAATTGCCATCAAGAATAGCTTTACAGAGAATCAAGGGACTAGAATCCATGTCTTAATATTATGCAGCAAGTGCATTACTAACTGAACTACCACCCTATACCTTCATTTATATTTCGATTTCTAACTAGTAGTTTGCTAGATAGTTTTGTATCAACTTAACAAAAGCTAAAGTCACCTGAGAGGAAATCTTTTTTTTTTTTAATTGGGAGGAGGGGCCCCTTCAAAACTTTTTTTCCCCCCGATTAATTGATCGATCAGTGTTCTGATTGATCTGATCGATTCATGCGATAGTGACGTCACTCACACACACTGCACGCACGGGAACCGAACTCGCCACCTCGCCCACCACAGGCCGGCCACCTAACCTCTGA
>CABHPP010020506.1:3692-14449 GCA_902168425.1 Peromyscus attwateri | reverse complement strand
GTCACTTCCCAGTAGAGAAATTACAGAAGCATTAGCAGTCCTACATCCCTGTCCCATTTTACCCACTTATTACCATCGTTTCTTACCAGAGCACAGCTCTTAGCGTCAGGAAGCTTGCAAAGAGGTCCTGTGCACACCTAACTCTTGCTTCCCCCATCACACAGCTTTGGGACCTTGTATGGTGCCTCCTACCCCAAATCACCTAAGGTAGTTACTTCAGCCTAAAGATAAGTCTCATCACAGTGTATCATATTCTGTTTTGATATTGTGGATCCCTTACTATGCCTAATTTACAAATTAAACTTCTCCACCAGTATGTTTGTCAAGGCCTATAGTTTATTTAGGGTATGAAACTGTCCAAGGCTTCAGACATCTCCTAGGGGTGTTCTTGTGTGTGCTCCACCACTGAGCCATGCCCCCAGCCCAGCATTTTAATGACCATTTCTAAATCCTCAGGAAGAAGGAGTACCCTAACCTATTTGAGTGGTTCTGTGCAGATCTACTGAAAGCATGCTGTCTTCCGGGCACCTATGGGCCACACTGTCAGGGTACGTTTTTTCTTGGGAAATCCCAAGTCTGCATCTTTCTTGTTACTCCTCTATGACTCTCTTATGTTTAAAAGCACAGAGGGGACTTGAACTCATCATCTTTCTGTGGAGTTGGGGACCCTGCTTCTTTCCGCAGATGTGTAGCTATCCACCCCCACTCTGGTGCTGTGAGCCTGGACCATAGGCTCCTGCATCACTGCTAACTTTTGGAAAGTGCCTCTTTTGCACTGTAGAGCTCAGAGCCTCTGGTCCTAATGTGTTTTTAGGGTAGGGATTGTAGACTCAGGAGCTCGTGTGTACCCCAGAGACCTGTTGATAAGGAGTTGGGGGTGCTAGGCATGCTTAGCTGGCCCTGGCCCTACTTCTATGAAGTGAGCTTTAAGACAGGACTCAGTCATGTGGATCAGGCTGGGTCTGGTGGCAGCAGTTTCAGTTTCAGGCATGCATACGGGCTGAGATGCCTCTTGCTTGTCTCTCCCTGGCCGGGTGCTGAATACAACATCAGATTTCCCTCCGTGGGCACATAATGTGTTGTCCCACAGCTGGCTACCCACAGGCATTACAGTGTTGATCCTGCAGGCTCTGGGTAGTCAGTGTCTGTCTCTGGCCCTCTCCTTCAGCTTTCAGGCCCCTGTTTCCTCAGCAGGATTGGTGCCAGGTTTAAATTGTCAAGGATCCCAATGGCTGTTAGGCTGTGAGCATGTTGAGGTGCTGTGATTCTCCCTCCCTGTGTGAGAACAGCATGGCCACCCCTGGGGCATGCTCCAAGCAAAGATTTATGTCTCCCAAGAATGCCAAGGTGGATCTGAGAGGCCTTGCAGCGGAAATGGCCACTGCAGTGGAGATGGCAGCAGAGAGGGCGACGGGTCCTGCCAGTGTCACATAGGATACAAGGGGCCACTGTGTATCGACTGCATGGATGGCTACTTCAGCTTGATGAGGAACGAGACATACAGCATCTGCGCGGGTAAGCAGCAGCACCCAGAGTCTGTCCAGCTTGGTTTATGGTGAGGCTGTGGGGAGCAGCCCTCTGCTGAAAACTGCATAGCTGGGAACAGAGGGCCTCTTGATCCCCTAACCCCAGGTGTCCAGAGCAGTTCAGGAGGACTAGAGGTGTGGCCTTTTGAAGTATCCGTAAACTACACCAGAAGGAAAAGCTACTTGCCGCTTCTTGTGGGCGTGACATGGAGTTTGAGTGCATATGTATCAGGTTCTGTCATGCCTATGCCAAATGCCCTTGGGTTTTTTGACCTAGCACCTAGTAGTGGGCCATAATCCATATGATCACCTGGAATATTCTGATGAAAGGCTTGCTCCCAGCCTATGGCTGTCCCTTGAGGATGGACAGGTCCTTGAGTTTCCTGCCAGGTGTCCTTGGAGAGAGGAGGCAAGATAGAGAGGCTAGGATGTATCCACAGTCCATCTAACAACTCGGAGGGAATAAGGACTTTCTGAGCCCATAAGAGATGGCTACACATGGAACCTGGACCCTTGGAGCACTGGCTCCACCAACTCTCTTGTTTTTACCTGGTTGTCAAGGTTACCTGGGCAGGTGCTTCCCACGACTAAGGTGAGCTCTGCCTGTCAAATCACTGAGCAGAGCACAGGCCTTGCCAGCCTTCAGGGGTCCTGTAGTTGTGCCTGCACAGGGCAGTGTCCCTGCTTGAGTTCACACACTTCATGTTTTATGAATCCATGAGGGATGCTGCATGTAGTGACATCTTGCTGAGAATTAATGGCTGCTTATTTTCTTGTTTTCATTTTTTGTTATTTTCCCACTGAGCTTAAATCCTCATCTCTAAAGTAAGCTTTCCTCTGTGTGGGAGAGGACGGGACCCTGTTCCCTGAAGGGCCCTCTCAATACAGCCTTTGCTTTTCAGCCTGTGATGAGTCCTGCAAGACATGCTCAGGTCCAACCAACAAAGACTGTGTGGAGTGCGAAGTGGGCTGGTCACTTGTGGAGGATGCCTGTGTGGGTGAGGAGGGTACTGGGTGGGAGGGGGAAAGGTTCCTTAGAGGAGAGGGGCCCGTCTGTGCACTGCCCCCTGGCCCCCCCCAGGTCTGACTCCCACCTGATGATACCTTTTATCTCTGCCCCTCAGGGCCGTGGAAGGCCACTTTTAGGGTCTGCATGTGGTTTTGATTAAGCAGGTGTCCCCACCACAGCTGGTAGCATCACAATCCCGGGCATGCGGCCCTGCCATGGCACTGGCTTGGTCTTCTGTAGCCCCAGGTGCCTGCCGCCTGCCCTCCTCCCTCTATTAGTTCTAGTTTTGGTTTCACCCCTCAGCAGCTGCTTGGCCTTAGGCAGATTCAGAACTCAGCCCCAAGCTGGTTTCAAGCCATGAGTAGGAGAGCACAGGAAGGGAGGGTTTGAGCTGGTGTGGAAGCAGGGGAGCCCTTTGCAGTCGGGGGTGGTGCCTCAGCCCTGCCATCTTGGCTCTGCTCACAGCCTTGCTGTTTTGTTCCAGATGTGGATGAGTGTGCAGCAGAGACCCCTCCCTGCAGCGATGCACAGTACTGTGAGAATGTCAATGGCTCATACACGTGTGAAGGTGACCAGAATGTTGGGACCTGTCATCCTCCATAGGGCTCCTCTGTCTTCCTTCAGCATGTAAGACTAGGATGACCTCTGTACGGTCTGCTCCAGCAGCTTGGAAGGGGTGGCATCGGCAGTAGACATGGTGCAGAAAAACCGCCCATCTCCATCCTCCAGTGTTTTGTACATCATAGTAATCTTGGAGCATGCTGCTGTTTCAGGCTCTTTCGTTAAAGTCATATCACTCTTTTCCCTCGTAGGGAAAACTTTTCACTGTTTTTTGTTTGTTTTTTGAGACAGGATCCCTCTATGTAGCCCTGGGTATCCTAGAGCTCACCATGTAGACCATGTTAGCCTCAAACTCAGAGATCCTTTTGCCTCTGCTTCCTAAGTTCTAGGATTAAAGGTGTGCGCCACCATGCCCAGCTTAGAAAATACTTCACACTCTTTTTTGCTTTCCGAATTTGCTAGTCAAGGGTATGAGTATTTTAGGGTCTTGGGCAATTCACAGGGAGGCAGGGGCGAGGCTGCCACCCAGTGCCTGCAGGTCTAAGCTAGCAGGCTGCAGTGTCCTCTCAGTGAAATGTGACACTAGGACCGTAGAGCCTGCAGTCTCCACGAGGCTGTTCTTACTGAGGTCTTGACTGGGGGAACAAGCTGGCACTGGGCTTGAGGTGGCTTTGTTTCTAAGTTCCTCAATGTTTCTAGGGGCTGTTCCATGGTGTGCCACTCTTGCCCTGCCTTACTGAAGTGGAAGTTGTCTGACATCTCTCCTCCTTGTTTCTAGAATGTGATTCTACCTGTGTGGGCTGCACAGGAAAAGGCCCAGCCAATTGTAAAGAGTGTATCTCTGGCTACAGCAAGCAGAATGGAGAGTGTACAGGTCAGTGAGCTGTCTGCTGAAGAAGATGAACTTTATAGGAGGAACACATCACTTGCCCAAGGGCCCTTGTGGGTGGGAACCTTTCAACCTCTGATAGATGTGGGGTCTGCCCCTGCACAGACAGTGCTGTGGGCCTGGTTGCAGCCACACTTGCTGAGCTCCTGTGCCATCATCAGCTCCCAAGGGACTTGGCTGTCTTGGGTCGAGGTCATCTCCACAGTATTGGGCACTGCCCAGGGCTCTGGGCTTCCCATCCTCACTGCTGAGATGTCTCTGCTCCACCAGTTGAGGCCTGGCCACTGAGGCCCAGGAAGCTCTCCTCTGAGCACCTCCCTGATCTCCACTTCTTTCTCTGATGGGCATTCATGATCCCATTGATTTCATTTGTGAACGAGCGAGTTTCCTAATTGTGTGTGTGTGTGCGGGTGCGCGCGCGCAGTCATTTATTGAAATGGACTATTTTTATTTCAGATATAGATGAATGCTCACTAGCAGAAAAGGCATGTAAGAAGAAAAATGAGAACTGCTACAATATTCCAGGGAGCTTTGTCTGCGTGTGTCCAGAAGGTTTTGAGGAGACAGAAGATGCTTGTGTACAGACAGCTGAAGGCGGTGAGTGGCAGAAGGCGAGGAGCAGTGTGGCCTGCCCTCCCCAGGGCTGAGACTAGCCAGACACTTGGAAACTGCCAAATAAGAAATAGATGAAGAGTTGCTCTGGTAATAGTGCAGAAGTCAGGTAAAACCTCTGTGCAGTGCACACCCAAGGTCATGGAGGAGGAGGCGGAGGAGGCAGAGGAGGAGGACGACTTGGCAGGAGTGAAGAGGCCAGTGCAGGGGAGGAGTCAGTTAATGCCTTCAGACTGGGTCTACAGATGGCTGGAGAAGAGAGGAAGAGCAGAGTGTGCCTGTCCCACTGAGGGGGAAGGAAGAGCAGACTGCAGCCTCATTGAGCTACCAGCCCCTCCAGGATTCCCAACAGAGTGAGCTTGGGTTCTAGAACTCCGGCCCAAAGTCAGGTCTGTGGCTGGCTCTGAGGCTGTAAAGTATGGTCTGTTCAGTCCTTCCAGAACCTTCTTAGTCCTTGCATGGTCTCCATGTGTCCAAGCTTTCTCTTTTCTTTTTTTTTTTTTTTTTTTTTTTTTTTTTTTTTTTTAGACAGGGTTTCTCTGTGTAGCTTTGCGCCTTTCCTGGAACTCGCTTGGGAGACCAGGCTGGCCTCGAACTCACAGAGATCCGCCTGCCTCTGCCTCCCAAGTGCTGGGATTAAAGGCGTGCGCCACCACCGCCCGGCCTGCTTTCTCTTTTCATAAGGACACCACCAGTCACCCTTGACTGGGCTCATCCTGATTTTCCTAATTATCTGCAAAAACTCTGTTTCTAAGCCAAGCCACGTTGATAGGTGTCAGTCTGAAAGTCAGCTCCTCTCCTTGGGACAGAGAGTTCAGTCTGACAGACTCTCAAGAGTTGTAGAAAGTAGGAACAGGCAGTGTTTAGAGAGGCCAGCAGTGACAAGAGTTTCCCAAAAGCCGATCCAGAGCAGGGCAAACAGTTGTACATCCACATGGAGGAGTGCTGTGGTCAGTGAAATACCAAGGATAAAAGAGGAACCTAGCAGCCATAGGACAGAATTGTCTGCTGCCACGGCCTGCCCTCTGCCTCCTGTCTCTCACCCTCACTGCTCAGCCTCTAGGCTGTGAAGTGCCCGCCTGGGTACCCCAGTGGGTACTGGGACACCAGCACCTGTACATACAGCTCCCATCCCATCTAAACCCATCCTCAAGGCCCTCCAGCACTGGGTACTCATTCAGTGATCTGTATGTCTTCTGACAGAAGTTGCAGAGGAAACCCCCACACAGCCACCCTCCCATGAGGATTTGTGACGGGCATCCTGGTTCAGAAGCCAGACTCACCCTTTTAAGTTATTGAGAGGACATCTTATAGAAAATGTGGCCCATGGACATCAACCCCATTTCTCCAGGAGACTTTGGAGGGAGAAGCTGCCTACTTTGAAACAGTTGATACTCACTTGGCCCTTTAAAAAGCTGCATTTCTTGGTGGTTCTTAAACAGATTCGTATATTTTGATACTGTTCTTTATAATAAAATTGATCATTGAAGGTCACCAGGAATAAAATGTGTTGGTTTGTGTCATTGAGAATGGGGATCTTCAATGCTATTGAGTTTGCACCTGTCCTGCCAGAACTGGGACATAGATGGAACCCCACCATGTCTTCCCATGAGGACTCGGAGGCTACTGACCTTGGTGGGCACCTGGTGAGTTGTCCCTGAACAAGTGCCCAGTGTGGTAGAGGATAGGAGGTCCTGCCCTACCCTGTGGTCTGTCTGCCTCAGGTAAGCAAATTCTGTAACATGTAGCTTCAGGGGCTACCTGAATACCTTTTCTAAAGACCTGGCTCCCGCTACAGTGCTTCTGGGGAGTTGGGGCCCAGTGGAAGGAAGTTAATTAGGGTGGCTTACATTTTCAGATGTTTAGTCCGTTATCATCATGGCGGGACATAGTGATGTGAAGGCAGACATGGTACTGGCTGTATCTTGATCAGAAGGCAACAGAAAGTAGTCTGCCTTACTGGGCATGGCTTGAGCATATGAGTCCTCAAAGCCCACCTCCTCAGGTGACACACTTCCAAGTGGGGAGGCGTTGACATCCTGGCTCACTCTTCCATTCTTGACCATAGGGGAACCGTGTCTACCACTGACTCCCACGATGTGCCGCTCAGCACATCCCAAAGCACTGGGGCCACGTGAACGTGTACTGGAACCCTAAACTAAGCCAGCATAGCCTTTCCTCTATTGCAGTTGGTTACCTCAATAGCAAAAAGCTGACTTGCTCTGGGGCTCAGCCTATGAGCCTGCTGTGGCAGTGTTGACAGCAGTATTCAAAGAGGAAGGCACCAACCTCAGTTGAGCTGGACAGAAAGTTCATCTGGGCATGAAGAAAATCAGAAAAAAATCAGGATATAGGTTGAGCATCTGTGGCCTCCAGGGGAGCCCTGGCCTTGCCAGCATGGTGCTAGACCGTGTTCCTCTGCTGCAGCTCCCCAGGGATCTGGGGTTCTGAAGGTCCTTGGGGGCCCTCTTGGTCTCTCCTCACCACTCCACCCCCTTGCCTGCCCCAAGCTGTGGCCCTGCATGTGTTCCTGCGGCCCTGTGCATACGGAGCGGATACCTGTTACACCCTTTTCCCTTGTGAGGGTTTGAAAGAAAATGGCCCCCAAAGGGAGTGGCACTATTAGGAGGTGTGGCCTTGTTGGAGTAGGTTTGGTCTTGTTGGAGGAAGTGCGTCACTGTGGAGGTGGGCTTTGAGGACTCATATGCTCAACTACTTTCTGTTGCCTTCTGATCAAGATACAGCCAGTACCATGTCTGCCTTCACATCACTATGTCCCGCCATGATGATAATGGACTAAACATCTGAAAATGTAAGCCACCCTAATTAAATGCTTTTCCTTTATAAGAGCTGCTGTGGTCATGGTGTCTTTTCACGGCAATAGAAACCCGAAGAAGCCAGGCAGTGGTGGTGCACGTCTTTAATTCCATCACTTGAAAGGCAGAGCCAGGCGGATCTCTGCGTTTTTGAGGCCAGCCTGGTCTACGAGTGAGATCCAGGACAGGCAACAAAACTACACAGAGAAATCCTGTCTCAAAAAACCAAAAAGAAAGAAAGAAACAACAACAACAAAAAAGAAATGGAATAAAGGGATTGGTGACCTGTTGTGGAATACTACTTTAACTATGTAAAGGTGTGTTGTTTGTTTATTCTGCATTTGTTTAACTATATAAAAATGTGTTGTATTTGTTTACACTGCATTTGTTTAATGTGTAAAGATGTGTTGCTTTGCCTGCTTAAGGCACCTGATTGGTCTAATAAAAAGCTGAATGGCCAGTAGCTGGGCAGAAGAGGGATAGGCGGGGCTGGCAGAAAAGTAAGACACACAGAATGAAAGAAAGGTACAAAGCTGCAAAGCAATGTAGATGAAGAGAAACAGGTTAAATTAAGTTATAAGAGCTGGTGGGACAAACATAGAATAAGGCCAAGCATTCATTATTGATACTAAGTCTCCAGGAGCTGGTGGGACAAACATAGAATAAGGCCAAGTATTCATTATTGATACTAAGTCTCCATGTCTTGATTTGAGAGCTGGTTTGTGGTACAAGAAAGCCTGATACAGTGACCTCAGGGCAAGATCCCACCCAGTTAAGTCTCCAACTTGTAAAAAGGAAATAAATAAAAGCTTAGAGCCAGGTGTGGTGGTGCATGCCTTTAATCCCAGCACTCCAGAGGCAGAGGCTGGCAGATCTCTTGAGTTCAAGGCCGGCTTGGTCTACCAGAGCAAATTCCAGAACAGCCAAGCTTAGGCAGTAAAGGAAACTATGGGAAAAAGAAAGCTGGTGAAGATGTAATTAAATGAACAGGCCTTGTTCTAGCCCCAGTAAGCAGCAGAACTTGGCAGGTTTGGCCACGTGGTTCTGGCTTTACAGTTAAGGATAGAAAAAAGGTGTTATGGAATTTGCCTTCGTGCCTAAAGAAAGCCACTGAGGCCAGGCATGTGTCAGGGGTGTCCCTGAATGGAGGCCTAGAGAGGCCATTGCATGAAGCTGTGAAGTTGAAGCCTGGATTGCCTTGAAGACCCCAAGATGTTGGAGATGCCAGAGCTGTGTGGGATGCCTGCCAAGGAGAGCTGCTAACAGGGAGTGGAACCAGCCCAAGAGAAAAAAGTATATTGCAGTCAACAAAGCTGAACGGAGTTGGAGATCTGAAGAGCATTTTGACCTCAGACATGGAGGTGCAGTTTGGAGTTCGTCCAGCTGGTTTTCTGTCTTGCTTTAGTCCGGTATTTCCTCACTATGCTCCTTTCCCTATGTTTTGGAATGGTAATTTATATCTTGTGCCATTATATGTCAGAAATATGTGATCTGTTTTTTGATTTTGATTTTACAGGGGATTGCAGCTAATAGATTGCATGAATCTCAGAAGAGACTTTGAACTTTGGACTTTGAAACATTGTTGAGACTGTGATAGACTATGGGGACCTTTGAAGTTGGACTGAATGCATTTTTGCATTTATGATATAGCTATAAGCCTTAGGGGGCCAGGGAGTGGAATGTGGTGGTTTGAAAGAAAATGGCTCCCAAAGGGAGTGGCACCGTTAGGAAGTATGGCCTTGTTGGAGGAAGTGTGTCACTGTGGAGGTGGGCTTTGAGTCATATATACCCAAGCCACACCCAGTGAGACAGTATACTTCCTATTGCTTTCTGATCAAGATGTAGCCAGCACTGTGTCTGCCATGATGATAATGGACTAATCCTCTGAAAATGTAAGCCACCCTAATTAAATGTTTTTCCTTTATAAGAGTTACCATGGTCGGGGCTCAGCAGTTAAGGGCACTGGCTGCTCTTCCAGAAGACCAGGGTTCAATTCCCAGCACCCAATTCCCAGCTCACAACTGGAACTCTTGTTCCTGGAGATCCAGCACCCTCACACAGACATATGGGCAAAACACCAATGTACATAAAATACAAATAAATTAATAATAATAAAAAGAGTTGCCATAGCTGGGTGGCGGTGGCATACGCCTTTAATCCCAGCACTTGGGAGGCAGAGCCGGGCAGATCTCCGTGAGTTCAAGGCCAGCCTGGTCTACAGAGCGAGATCCAGGACAGGCACCAAAACTACACGGAGAAATTATGTCTCGAAAAAGAGTTGCCATGGTCATGGTGTCTCTTCACAGCAATAGAAACCCTAATTAAGACACCCCTGTACTGCACTTACACAACATGCCACCTGGGCCCTAGAATTGAGTCTGGCAGGCTGATGCTTGGCTTCTGCTCCATTCCATCTGCCTGGCTCTGTCTGTTAGATGCTGTTCTTAACCAACTGGGATAGGGTGTTTATGTCAGGATACTGACAGACCTGTATGTGCAGGCTCTGCTTCCTGCTGATTCCCCAGGGTTTATACCACAGCCACTCAGGTCACAAGAGGCAGACTCCACAGCCAGCCATCATCCGAAAGGAGAGGGGTCCCTAAGTGGCGATGTTTCCACACAGCCAGTGGAGAAGTAGGTATACACCCTAGTGAAGGGTGGGTCGCTGGGGCAGCCCTCTTCCCTTGAATGGTGCTGCAGGTATCCAGGAGCTGGGTGTGGATGGCTGCTCTTTCGGCACTGGTTGCTGTGACCTTGGACCAGGAATTCCTGCTGCTGGGATGTGCTCTTGTAATCTGAGTCCACCAACTTGATGACCTGGCACCCTTTCTCAGGCTAGGGTGGGTGGCCGCTACTTTTACCTCTCTAAATAAATGAATGTTTCTGGTGGAGGAACCTGGGGCCATATGCAGCAGCGAGGGTCCATTGCTTGGCAGTGGAGGGGACTAGACGGGTATAGATTGAAAAGAGAGGTGGACAGGCTTCAGTAGGACCCTGCCCAGCACGCAAATGATACAGGCAGGGTCCTTGACCACAGAAACAGTGGGGATGGGGTGGGGGAGGGTGGGGGGTGGTTACTAGCTGGAGATGGGGGGGGGCATGGACTCTGGGGTTTGAATGTAGGCACCTCTGTGCCAGTACTCCGCCTTCTGGGTTGGGGTGAGGGACCTAAATAGCTTATCCACCCAGGTTCCCTCTGCTCCTCGGCCCCAGCAGATCATGTCTGAGAGTAGAGCTGTCCTCTGCCCTTGGACAGTATGGATGGCCTGTAGGAATCAATATCACATCAGTCCTCCCTGGGTGTATGGCCAGCAGGTGGCAGTATGGGCTTGTACTGGCCAAGT